>CM060879.1:5078092-5343838 GCA_030737845.1 Acorus calamus | reverse complement strand
CCCCCCCCCCCCCCCCCCCCCCCCCCCCCCCCCCCCCCCCCCCCCCCCCCCCCCCCCCCCCCCCCCCCCCCCCCCCCCCCCCCCCCCCCCCCCCCCTTTTATATTTCTCTTTGATGGATGCATTGAATGGTGTTTCACATGTCTCATCATGTCCTCCTCGTGTGCTATATATGATTTTTATGATGTTCATCTTCAATTGTTCTTGTGTGTCTCAAATGTTGGCGATGAAGCTGTTTTTGCTACATGGATGTGACATAATAGCATTGAGAGCTGATAGGTCAGTAGAGGTATTTTGTAGGAAAGCCTATAGGTTTTGAGGATCAGGCATTTCAGGGTCAGTAAGATCTATCCTTGTGTTAGGGGATCAGTTCAAACCACCAGAAACCACCCTTCCCATTGTTTGTGTAGAATCCAAAAGATTGAGGAGAGTCTTTCATAAAGCAGCCTAATATCCTTCTTATAGTTTAAATTATAGATTTTTTTTATATATCTATGGAGTTTCGGAATTGATATACCTATGCGAGACTTGAAAAAAATATCTTTATATTTTTTTATAGAATTTAGAAAAATATGAAAAAAATGTCAAAATATCACTGGTTGCCTGAGGGGGGGAGGGGGGGGGGGGGGGGATTGCAATTCTCCCTGTAATGGCTAGAATTTCAATTGTTGGAATTAATAGTTGCAATAACTAGGTTAGCAAAAAATCCAAATGAATATATCAATGACGTGAACTGTATATTGCCCAAATTATAAAATGGATGGATAAGTGGTCTGCTTTGTTGATTAGGTGCCAAATCAATGTATCGAACTGAAATAATGATATATCGGTTGATATTCCTTTCAAAATCCGACTTCAGTGCCATCACTAACTTTACACTCCACCATAGTGGAAATCTTACTTTTCTTAAATGCCGAGCACCATTTTCTAAACCTGAGACAGATTGTCAGTTATTGTTGGCTTGGTTTCCATACAAAGCTAAACCATTAATAATTTCTTATTATTACTCACTGAGAAAATGATTTTTATCACTTGCAAGTTTATGTAATTGAATTCAAGAGAGGTAGCGATCTAGTATTAGAATGTAAACTTGATTGAAAAAATATAGAAGAGTACAAAATTGACTCTTAAACAAGTTATACAACCCAAAAACTATACTACAAGCTTAAAAAATTGAACTACAAGTGTGGAATATTGCAAACTTTTCAAATATTACTCTTTAGAAGACATCAACTCAAAATTGGTTGGTTTAACTTGAACATAAGGGGGTATTTAAAGGCCCTTAAAGTGGTTGAAAACCCCGAAATCTACTCAGTTGATGAAATAAGGACATCGACTGATCTGACTATTTCTTTAACTTCAATTGTCCCTGGTATGTGGATAGGTCTTCGTGGTGTCTTCTCTGACAGTTACTTTGACTTCATCTGTCTCTGACATGTGGATGAAGTCCTTTTCAATTGTTTTGTGATACTCTTAACCATATTTTGCATTTTGTTAGATAAATTTTGAAATTAAAATATTAAGTTGAATGAGTGTTAGGTCCCAATGAGTTAAGCTCTTAAGTTTGAATTGAAGTTTGGAGAGTACAATTTGGGAAATCTAGGAATCTTCCAACACTTTTCTTTTTATTATTTAAGCTTGTAGTGCATTATTTTGAGTTGTATATAACTTGCTTAAGAGAAATATTTCCACTTTGTAAATGTTCTTTTGATAAATTTTACATTGTAAATTGTAATAATAAAATATTTATTTCTTCATTTCAATCTACATAAGTGACTGGACTCAAGGATTCTTCGTTGACAGCTTTGCTCCCCCCCCACTGAGGACTGCTTCCATTAAGGATGACCTTATCTGCTTTACTCTGTGAGGATTGTGAGCATGCTTGGTGTCCAAAATTGTGTTGAAATTTGTTGGAATCTATGGAGTCAGTTATAGGCACTTCTTGTAGTGCTTGATGGTGTTGAATTGACTTGGAGGAAGACATCATTGACGACAAATGAATGATTTCACAATTTCATAACGGAGATGGTTCGTGATCATAATAAAATATGGCAAGCTAAATCACCATTATAGGTGAGATTAGTTACTTGACTTTTTACTTTGGACACAATTTTACTCAAGTGGGATGGGAGAAAAGGACGAATGATAGAAATGTAATCTATGTGACTCGCACAAAAGAAACAATGAATCACCTCTTCTTCAGGTGCACAATCAATAGGAAATTTTGTTTTAAGATGGGAAGTGTATTTGAATATCCATGTTCTGTCCATGAGGCATTTCAAGTGTGTTATGGTTTAAAAAATCAAGAAAGAAAGGTGATAAATCCCTAAACTGTGTATCAATATGATCTCGTATGTAGTGTGTTTGTGTGTAGCTCACATGGAATGCACAAATCTTCTAAAGGAAGAGAGCGTTTGGGAGAATGTGTGGATAAGCGTCACAAATTTATTGAGGGATTGGGGGAGATATATCTTGGGGGTCAAAGCAGTTTTGGAGGAAGTGGAAAACGCATTGGAGGGGAGTTGGGTATGGAGCATTTTGTTATTGGATCTTCTTTCTTTATTTTTCGGGTTTTTTATTATGTAAGGGTGAGACTTCTCGCTTCCCCATTGGGGTTGTTCCTTTTCATTGAGTAATGAAAATACTCCATCTTTTCCCTCTGAAAAAGATTAACAATATCATATTTTTACCATTCATATTTGTATCATTAGTTGTAAATTTTATTTAAGCATGGAGAAGTGCAAGTTGCAACATGAACAAACTTTGGTTATCTGGTTAGCACCCCTCTCCATAAAGGAGGTCAGGTCCCAGGCGATACGAATTCTCAAAAAAAAAAAGAAAAAAGAAATGCAAGCTGCACCGTATTTTTAGTTAATTTATCAACTTGAAGTTACTCGATTTACATGACTTACAATTTACTCTATATATATATATTTTTTTTCTTCTTTAATCTTTGATAGTAATTCTACATTTCCAATTGCATTAGTAATTGATCAACATTTATTCTGTACATTAGTTGGTCTGCCATTGGGACATGTTTTCTCCATTATTATTTTCGTCATTGTCATTCTATTCATGCTTTTTTACTATGTCTTGTGTTTCCTCCTCTTGTCCTTCATAATTTTTATGATGCACACCTCTATTATTGAGTCTCATCTTCACTCATTGTTTCTCTACTTGGATCTTCACATTTTTTTTTGAGTAAAAATATAGGAGAATCTTATTTCAGAAACCCCCGGAATAGTAGACAAGGGATCTCCATGCATCATAAAATTAAAAGAAAGAAGAAATACAAAATAATCTAACATTCGGTCAATTATTAACTTCTCCCCCAATCGATACCCATTAACAAGCTAGGAGAAGGCTCCTTCAATATGAATTTTACCCAATCTTGAAGCATGGATGAAATGGCAGCCCAAGAATTTCCCCAAAATGATTCAAATGGCCATTGAAGGCATATGAAACCCTCAATCCGGTTACATAGGTCGAATCTCCCTTAGAAGGAGGTGATTCGAATAAAATCTGCATTACTATTGCACCAACCTCCTTTGTCCTCCAGAGTTGGTGCCTCTTTTTTTTTTTCCATATAGGAGGGAACCCCTGTGGCCGACCTTACGATCAAACTGGAAAGGCTATCTTCGCCGGTTTGCCCTGGTTCCATATAAAATTCTTTCGAATAATCGCCAACATATAGGTGGATAAGTCAGCACTAAGACTCGAACCCAAGACATATCCTTAACATATTTATTCTGCTTATTCTTGAATATGCTCTTCTTGGACCTGCTTTAAGCATCCTTTTTTTTTATAGAAAAGATGGACATTTGATTACTGAGATTAGAAAAGTAATACAATGCACCTCCTTGACTTGTACTTTGGATGCCATGAGCCTCTGCCTCAAGATCTGCCCATGTGAAAGAAACTCCTTCAAAATTGGGCCATCCTCATTCACGAATTGTCATCATTGTGCCCCAAATCATTTTGCTTCTACTGTCTCTAGGGAAATGTTCCCTCAACCATTGGTTGTGCATGTAAACCAAAGCATTGAGCATTTGCTGCTCAAATTTTTTACCTTCTTGTTGAGCAGCTGTTTCAAAAATGTTTAAAATATGATGCCTAAGAATGTTACATCCTGTGTATCATCATTTAAAACTAAAAAGTTGCGTGTTCAACAGCCTTCTAGTTGCACTCACAGACAGTTATTAATTTAGGCACTGGATTCTTGTAGTTCAGTTCTTCAGCTCCATGGTTTCCATACTGTAAGACAACCAACAATATTTTCAGATCTTGTTATCATGCGCTAATTGTTAGTTCCCCTCCCTGTGGTTTGTATTATGGAGTTTTTGTATGTCATGAACTATTCTTATATTCAGTCCTGCCACGCATACAGAACCTGTTATGTCATGTTATGTGATTTCAAAATATACTTCGAGGTAAAGTTAAAAGGGAACACAGTAAATGGAGATTGCATTTGGTTAACCCATCTACTTCCTAAGATATCTGCAACCAACAATTCTATTTGTAAGTTAAATGGGAACACAATACAATGGAGATTGCATTTGGTTAACCCGTCTACTTCCTAAGATATCTGTAATGAACAATTTCTATTTTTATAACCATATTTAACCATCTTTGTTCTGGAGACCTCTCCGGAGAGACAGAGAGAGTGTATTTATATGTTTGAAAACCTCATATGATCTTCACCTGATCCTTGTATTTTCTAGCGAAATAAATTATTTTTCTGCATAATATGCCATGATATTTATAACTTCCCATTTTTCCATGATACCTTTCATCTGGTAGAAAATAAATGAAAGTCTGATATTGTAATATGTCCTGGCAGGTACAAAATCCTGCAACTGGTGATGTGATAGCTAATGTCCCATGCATGGGCATGAAGGAGACTGCGGATGCAATTTCATCAGCATACAGTACCTTCAGTTGTGAGTAACCATATAAAATGAGATATTCTGAAGCTGGATATTTGGCGAGGCCACCATGTCACTATATTGATCTTCTAACTATTTCAATATATGGGCTATTTTTAAAATTTGTTTAACCTTTTCTCGGTTCCATAGTCAATTACGTGTTTTGACAGTGGGTTGATTTGGCATATAATTAATGGTTATGATTCTCACTAGGGGCCTTCGCTAATGTATTGCTTACAAGAAAATGGTCTCACATCCAGTGAACAAAAGAAATATATGTTCATTATATTAGTGTAGACCATACAAAGTACAATGCTTTTTCTTAAGAAAGGATGTTGGAGTTTAATTAATGGAATATGACACCCCCTTAAACAAAAGGAGACAAGGGACCTCCAAAATCAAATAAAATTATGAAAGAACAAGATTAAGCCATTACAAGAGCTGCAATGGATGCCTTGCGAATTTACTATTGAGGGGGCTCACTACCAGCATCAATTATTACCAAGAGGCGAAGTACAATGCATTTGTCACCATTTGTCAGGTACATTGCTGTCATTCCCTCTGACAGCTTACTGTTACAATAGAGCTGAATGACCAACCAAATAGCCATCAATTCCTTTTATGAGTCTTCTAAAAATCACGACCAGACAACAGTTCTAGATCAAATGTTTCAATTGCACCTGGCCCGATCTGACATTGATTCTAGGAGATCACAAATAATTTAATGAACCCCAAAACTGCCCACTTTGTTTCCTTAATGCATTAGTAGAGTTGAAAGGGATAAAAATTTCAGGTTTTGCTTTTCTTAGATAATGGTATGAGATAGCAAAACACCGCATGCTTACCAGCAACCTTATCTGAAGTCGTTGGAGTTGGAACTCCCCTTGAGCACTGTTTTTGGAATGCTTGGAAATTGTTTTGGTTATAGATTTTATACATCATTTAAGGGGAGTCTCATGCGCCAAATCGACCAAATCACAACCAGAATGAAGATTTGAGAGACCTTTGCATTGATGCTCCTATCACTCGCGCACCGCAAAGACTTCCCGCAGCCCATAGCTCCTCAAACTAAATGTCTTTTTTTTTTTTTTGATAACAGAGGGACCTCCCGTGGTTGACCTTATGGTCAATCTGGGAAGGCTACCTCCGCTTGTTTGTTCCGGTCCCACATGAAATTATTTCGAATTTTTGCCAACGAACAGGTGGGTAAGTCAAACTAAATGTCCTTTGATGGATGTTATGTTCTTTTAAATAAGAAATAAGAATCAATTGTATAATAAAATCTGATGACTAATTTCAAAAATCATTGAAAAATATTGTGATGATAACCACTATTTTATTTTGTTGTAGTGTATAGGGGCTCCACTTCATGATTTAGTCTAGGGCTCCGCCAAGCCAAGCTTCTCTCAAGGCTAGCCCTAGAACTATTGTACTTGGACACCGTGATCGTCCACCCCTCTGTTTCTTCTCCGTCAATCATATCATCGTCTGACCATAAAATCCTCTCTTGGCTAAGGGCCCCACATAACAAAATCATGCATTCCTTCTGTCACCAGAACCTCCTGAAGCTCCCGTAGTAGATCTGCAACCACATCGACTTCTTCATCTCTGAGGTATTCCTCAATTAGAGGTTCCACCTGCCCTCCACCCTGTCTGTGAACCAAAATTGCACCACCTCATCCTTTAGAAGAGACAACTCATAAATGTCCAGATATTGAGCCTTAATTGGCCGTCACCTAGCCAAGTATCATGCTAAAATAGAGTTGTCCCCCCGTCACCGATCTTCCAACGGATTGCTTCCTTGAGTTCATTGTCCAAACCCAAAATATTCTCCTTGGTTACAAAAAGAAAAACCTGGATGGCTTGGGAAGTGGTCAACCAGATTGGCCCAATCTCACATTCTGTCTAGAACCAGCTGTTGCCACACCTGCGTTCAACCCTCAAGGCAGCACCAAAGCCACTTACATGGGGGTACATGATGAATGGAAGAACATCTACTTCTTTGCTTACGGAGGAAGATGTCACTCACTATTTTTTGTGAATTATGAGATTTTTTGAAAAAGAAAACAAGCACAATCATTCTACCCACCTGTTTATGAGAACTTTTGATCTTCTATTAAATGATTTAACTTATCAAAAAACTTACTTTTAATAAATACGAACAATTTCTGAAATATCTGCTAAATATAAATATCTTAGAGCATGTGTTTGTTGGACCAACCATCATTTTACCTCGGAAGGCAATATTGTCAATGGATATCATTTGTAGATATTATTTCATAGTCTTACTCAATATATATATATTGCATAGTATAGCATAATGAAAAAGCTAAGTTTGATTTATCATTTATGATGAGAAAATTGTATTTTGCGTAACCTTGAGAAATAAATACTTGAATTTATTGGCTTTCATTCTATTTTACTATTAATATAATTAGAGGTGGTGGGCTCAATGTTTCTTTAAGAAAAATGATTTCATTTTGATTGTGTATGCTAAGGTATGAATATTCGAATCTTTTAAAAATTTGTATGCCTAACAGCCACATCTTTGTACACCTAGCGGAGAAAAAAAATAAAAATAAGGGCAGAGGCTGTCTTGCAAACTTTTTTTTGCTTATGGGAAAAGAGTTAACAGTTACAGTTACAGTAGTACTTTCTAAATAAAAATCTTTCTAAGTGTTAGTGTCTCAGTCACAGTTGTTTTCATACAACAAACATACTGAAAAGTGTCTGCCAAGATGGTTTTTAAAATTCTGATTCAGATCTGAATTCTGGTCTCCATTTGTATTTTTTATTTTATTGAGCTTTGATGGGTCAGAGTTGTTTTTTGGCGACTTTGCTCTATGAGATGCTGTTTTGCAAATTATTTAACTTTCTATCTCTTGATTGAATGTGCCATTAGTTTTTCTTCTTCATAAATTGTTGTATTCCAGTTGTTTTTCATTGGACAGTAGTTTCAATTTTTGTTTCATAGTTATGTCGATTTATTAATATATCTGAAATCAGTAGTTTGACCTTCATTGCCTGTTTCATTGACCTTGTAGCTTGGAGCAAACTCACTGCAAGTGAGAGGAGCAAGCTTTTGAGAAAATGGTATGCATAAGCATAAATTTATATCTATATTTTAAAACATCTAAAACAATATTTATTATATTGCTAGTGGCTCCTCTTTCAGTTTGATGGAATGTGCTCAGCAATGAATTTACTGCTTTTTTTTCTTTTACTTTTCTGTTTCTGTAGGATCATGTTTAGCCTTTTCTCCTCTTGTGTGTCACTTGTTCTGAAAATATCACAAATCATTATTTTTTATTTATATATAAAAAAGAAAATCATTAAAATTAGATGTTCCGCTCGAGTTGTGTCAATTTTGCTGTTCTATATCAAATGAACATGTGAGTGATTGAACTTTTCGTTCAGGCTGTATTAAATATTATGTATACTCACATGTGGATAATCATATGATCATCTTTTCTAAATACTTTGAAGGTATGATCTAATTATTGCCCACAAGGAAGATCTTGCGCTACTTATAACATTAGAACAAGGGAAGCCTTTAAAAGAGGCCTTGGGTGAGGTATATATAATCTTTTGATGGCTTAAAATGATTCTTAATATTTGTAATGCAATCCTTTGACCTTATTTCTTTCAAGCATAAATCAATGTGATGATGACCATTGGGTGATTGCCATCACAGGTCATGTATGGGGCTTCGTTTATCGAGTATTTTGCAGAGGAGGCAAAACGGGTTTACGGTGATATAATTCCTGCCACCCTAGCTGACCGCCGAATATTTGTTTTGAAGCAGGTGGGTATTTACTTTTGTTTCTTTCAACAAACATACAATTACATCTCACAGGAAATGGAATTTTATTTTTTGTACATTGTTTTTTGCTTGTATCTCCTTATATTTTCACCCCTGGTGTGTCCTTTCATGTCAATCTACCAATATTCTTAAAATGGATCCAAGACTCTGATGTTCAAAGATTTAAATTCTCTTTAACTCGAAAAATTTGAATACAGACATAATCACAATATTTTTCTGAAAAACTTGCAATACAACAACAAATGAGTGTTTGCTAACAAAATATGTGCCAACTTGGCTGTTAAATTCCCAAAATTGTTATTACTTCCTTTGAACAACAAGTAAAGAACTTGAATTCTGAGAGGAGTAGAAGAAAACCTTTATTTAGAGTTGGCATATCATACCTGCTGATATGGGAACAATGAACTGTAACAAGACATGGAAGTAATTGGTCATTCTTTTTTAAAGTTATTGTTGAATACAAATGAATTCTTACAAGAGTTCATACAGACAAAGGATAAGGATGGCCACTATGTGCCTCCTGTGCTCCTTCTTTATAAATAAGCTGGCATTAACCACATATTATTAAGATTGCTAACTACGAATAAAAAAAAATACAGGAAAGGGAAAATGAGTAGGCATGTAAATTATATTCAATATCCCAGAAAGAGGCACTACATAGACTCTACAGACTCCAAGAAATTATCACTTCACATAAAATAGGCCTACCCAATAAAATAGGCCATCAGGAGTGCTCTTACAATGTCAAAACCACAAACTACCTTCTTATCAGATGTCATTGGACTATTTGGTTTGGAGCTGTGTGTTGGTGCTCCGTGTGGTTCAGCACAGCTCACCCTCAAGTGTCTTATTTGGGACTTGGGAATCGGCTCATCTGACAAGAAGGAGCGTCTTTATATTTTGAAGTTTTACTTATGTTGTTAGCTCTATGCTGGACTACCTGGCTGAGAAAAAGGTCTGCAATGACACATCCACAAATCCGAAATGGGTAGGAAGTGCAGCTTTGCAATTTTATTTTATTATTATTATTTATTTGCATAGGGCTTTGCTTTGGTACATTGAGCAGATGTCAGACCCCCATTATCAAACACACCCCCCCCCTCCTTTCCCTCCCGAGGATGTAGTTTTATTCTTCCATCCTATAAGAGTCTCATTCAGCTTAATAAAATTTGGATAATGTCCTATTGTTGGTTGCTTTGATTGTCGTTAAGATCTCGTTTTTGCCAACAAAATATCAAACTCTTACCTATTGTTGGTAGAAAGTGGTAGTAAGAGATTGATCCCACTGGAAGGCTATTAAAGCAAACAAGTAAAAATAAAAGATTATCAATTCTCGGCAAAAAGGTTTAAAAACAAAATATCAAGGGTTGATTTAAGAAAATTATTCTAATAGCCAAAGTTGAAATTAATATGTGAAAAAGGCCAGCAAGAATTGGAAATCCCCCCACGAATATCGTGATGGTTCTTTCTTTTGCATTTAATGAAAACAAAATATTTTAATAGCAGTTCACTTCTACTTAATTTAAAAATAGGGTTTATAAAACATTAACCGTATTCTCTCTAAGTAGAACGATGAAAGATCTAAAAATACCCATAATAAAAAAGAAAACTGAGTTGAAGAAACTATATAAACATGAAGAACAAATCAAAAGCATCAATGCATAAAGAAAAGAACCAATCACTCAAATTCATGGGGTGGAATCCTCTCCTTGATGGGAGGATTCTCTAACCTACCATAGTTGGTGATATCCTAGAATAAAAATAAAAACAATCCATGAAAATAAAATAAAAAGACACTTTTATTGAAAACACAATAGAATTTGTCTCTAATACCAAATAAACAAAAACTAAAAACCAAAACTCGAAAAAAAAGGAAAGAACAAAGACTGAAAATAAAATTCTTCTTGGCTGAATGAAGAGATTCCCTCATCTTTCTCTGTAGTGCCCTTTTTTATAGGGTTCAATTGGTTGTAAATGTTGATTTGATTGAGTTGTTTATGTTGATTTGCAAAATATATTGGAGTTGTAATTGTAAAATCTGTTGGAGATCTTGTTGATTTGTTGGAGAAGTCGAGGTTGATTTAATTGAAGATTTTGTTGATTTGGTGAATCAGATTTAGAAGTTTTGATGAATCTTTGAATGCTAATTCCTTCTCCTTTATAACTTGCCAAATTTAAATACTGTCAAAATTAGATTTTTGAATTTTAAAATATGGCTTCACATGAAAAATATGATTATGCATATTAAATGTATAAATATTGTCAATTTGTGCAAAATATGCTTTGAATACAAAGAAAAGAAACTTCCCTAAATATGTATGTAGAAATGAATTAATTGCATAGGAAATGTTACAGAACAACTCTGAAAAGCATATGAAAATATGTTCTATTGAACATCTAACACCCACCATCCCTTAAAGAGCACTTTTTCAGCCATTAACTTGGAAAAGGTAAACCTGTCTTTGTTAGTTGTAAACCAGCTCTTGATTCTTTAATTAGAAAATGTTTTGTTCAATACTTGTTTCACTGTGAATATTGCTTATTTTCACTTTTTCAAGAAGGCATTGGATTTTGTTTTCCTTTTTTAATTTTCAAGCCCATTCTTCACAGTAGTGTATGGAATTCAGGAACAACTCCAACAGGCTTTCTAAATGGACTTTATGGTCCTTTCAATGGTTGTTTTGGGCCCATAATTCTAAGGTTCCATTAGGAAATGACAATTGAGTTCATTGTGCTATCGATATATATCTTATTGGATTCAGTCATTTCAGGAGTGCTCAATAGAGAGTTCTATGTTTAGTGCTTGACTTCAGGAAGTTTCTAGTAGTTACATTTGGCTGCAGAGAGGAATGGGGAATTTGCATCCACAACCACTATTGGATTTTGAAGGCTGCACAAGTAGAGGGATAGTTGGGAACCCTGTTTGGAATAGCAATCTAGCTGTCTTGTCAATTAAATACTTTTAAGTTCTTGAGAGTTCTTGTGGGGCCATAACAGCCTCAGAAAATTGATATAAAAAAAAAAAACAGCCTCAGAAAATAATAAAATTCAGAATTTGTCTGTTCTCTGTTTCATTTAAGGGTTACTTGCTAGTCACTTTTAAAAGATGATTTGAATTTTGAGTGTTTTTTTTTCTTTTTACTTCTCTTTTTTTACCTTTGATTTTCTATTTTTCCTGTGTTAATTACATATGGAAAATGAAGTGGCAATGAAGTATGCTAGCCAAGTCCTATGAAGTCACAATAGGGCATGTTGGCCAGACAGGGTGAGCTTTCTAGTTTTGTTCAATTGCGCACTATAGTTTTGGCAAGTAAGAAGCAGTTTAGAGATTAGACCTTTCCTGGTTACCTAATGCGCTGTATTATGAATAAATTCGGGTACTAAACGTTCACTTTTCTACCGAAGTATAATTTCTGGTGACAAGGAATCCCAATATTAGTTGGAAAAACCTCAGATGAATAGAATCATCCACAAATTCTGTGCATCAGTAAACTGTATGAGGGAAGGTCCTTTGTAACAAAAGTATAGTTCCTGTTAGTTCACACATTAAACGTATTAACTGTGTATAAAACACACATTAAATGCTCCATAATCAATTATGTCAGGGATATCATGAATTTGATCTAGTTAATTTTTTTTTCTTCAAATTCTCCATGAACAAATTTACCTGAACTATGAATTTCTTACCTTCCTGAATTATTCCCGAGTTCTGAACTTGTGACAAGGAGGTCTTGGAAAGCTGATCAGGAGAGGGAGATGTGGTAGTTTTCTTTTCCTGATTTTATTAAGCTAGTTGAGTATTGAAAAATAGAAAGAATAAAAAGTTTGGGAGATGTGGATTGGGTTATATGAAAAAATTCTACAGTGAATTGAATAAATTGGAATGGGAATGTGAAACACAGTCTAAAGCAAGCATGAAGGGATAGCATGAATGAGATCAATGTGAGAGGTTGAAAATAGTGATGCTAAAAATGATTCAAGAGAGGTACTGATGATTACATACTGTGGCGACTAAGGAGGAAATATTTGATAGTAACATCATTCCTCTGATAGTGGTGACAGTGGTCCTATCCTTCCCCCTCCCTCTTTACCCGTTTTAAACTTTTCCCTCTTTTTTCTTTGTTGCACTCCGAACTTTGAATAGAAATTGAAGAGCCCTAACCTTTCCTTAAAAAATGGACGATATTTCTGACATGTGTTTCTGTACACAACTGAGGTTGTTATTCTCAAATTAGTGTAATCTATAGAAGGTTAAGAAAAGACCAAATAAATTGAGGAATAACCTTTGTTTTGTTCCACATTGAATTCGACATATGAAGGCATAAACAAAGTTTGCTGAATGGCATCACTTCTCGCACATTGGAACTATACAAACATATTGGTTTGCTTTGATGTATATGATTGCTTAGTGATTTTGAGTACCTTTTTATTGGAGTCATGGAATAGGCCTGTTGTCGGGCCTATTCCCGGAGGCCCGGGGGTTGGGGGGCAACGCCCCCCATGGGCCGCAGGCCCCCCCGGGCCGGAGATGTTGGGGTTTTTGGTTCTTTTTAGGGTTTGTACAGGACCTTTCGGTCACCATTACTCAATACAACATTATTATTCCATCTATTTCTTCTCTTTTTACATGTTTTGTCTAGTAATATGTTGGGGTTGGTTCTTTCAGGAAGGGGGTTCCTATTGTAGTCAAGTTTGCACATTACGTGTGCATTATTTTGACATCTGTTAATTTTTATTCACTGTTTAAATTTTTTTGATACACCATATATGTGACCATGCTTTTCATCTCTCGCAGCCTGTAGGAGTTGTTGGAGCAATATCCCCATGGAATTTTCCTTTAGCAATGATTACTCGAAAGGTTTTTTTTTTTAACAAGTTGGATAGCTTTGAAACTGTTTGGATGCAGCCATTTGTTTTCTCCATCTTTAATAGAAACACACTAAATTAGTTGTCTTTCAGGTTGGACCTGCTCTGGCTTCCGGTTGTACGGCGATTGTCAAGCCATCAGAATTTACACCATTGACTGCCTTAGCAGCTGCTGAACTAGCTCTCCGAGCTGGCATTCCACCTGTAACCCTTCTCCCTCTCTCTCTCCTCCCCGCCTCCTCTCTCCATCTTCCATGAAAAGTTCCATTCCAATGTATTAGTTTTTTTTCACTAATATGCAAGGATATCTGCTAGGAAAGTTATAGTTTAAGTAGACTTCATTAAAATCATACCATGTTAGTGCATGTAATGTATTAGTTTTTTTTTTCCTCTCCTTCTGAAGGCCTCAATGGAAATGCTTGTATGGTGAATATATGATATCCAGTTATGAGCCAGTTAGTCAACATTAATCTGACTAATTGGCTTGGTGCTTGCAATTTGTGTGCAACACACTGTAAGAGATTGCTACGCATATTCTTCACCTCAGTATTGACATGCAATACACAACATGGTAGCAAAACTGACTTTTGTGAGATCGCCAGTTTGCCACTGGGTAAGGGCTCAAAATTTTCTGTTTTCTGGTTTCCCTAATTACAACTTTCAAGAAAATCTAACCTGTTGAGCGTTATTAAAACCTTAATCCTATAGACCTCTGAACCACCCATCTTAAAACAACACTCAGCAATCATTGTTACACATACATACTCATTAAAATAAATTTGATATAATTTATATGTATGATTTTAGAAATATATGATATGATCTTTAAATCTAGATATTTACAGTAAATAGTTATCTGTTTATGTTTAGAGTATGTCCTAGCTTTCAGTCTTTCTGATCAAATTCGTATAAAGATCTCTGCTCTGATCACTTTGTTGGGATGGATTATTGATGCTACCTGCTAAGATAGATATATAGAGTAAAATTGAAATCAAAACTTCAAAAAATAATTCTTGTGAACTTTAGATATTACTATTACATGAGTCATAAAACATAAACTACATCATTCAACATTTGATGTCTTCTTCGTTTGATGCTCCATAACTTCTTTTAATGTTAACTCATCCTTTGTGGGTCTGATTGATGCTTCAAAATTAAGTGCCTTCTGAGAAAAAAAAAAATTAAACAAGATGCCATGTGTCAACAGCAACAAAAATGTGCAATCAATTAATCAATCCCACTTTTCTGTTTTCTTTCAAAAAAAGAAATATTCAAGAAAAGGGTGTGTGTGTGTGGGGGGTGGGGGGTGGGGGAGTGGGTATCGATAGCATTGTCATATAGGCCACATGCAACTCTAGAGAGGACGAGATGTGAGGAATCTGCATTGGGAGTAGAAAAGGGAAAATATCCAATATGAACAAGAAGTTTTTGAAGTAATGAAAGTCAGATGAGAAAAATATGATATATTTAGTATTGAAGAGTCAGAAAAGGGTGGGGGGAAAGTATTTGGTTGATCTATTCATTCATGGAATATTATAGTTTTTTTAATGTGCAAGTAGGCAAGTACGAAATACCATAAATTCTGGGGAGAAAAATCACCCCTTTGAATGATACCCAAATTGGCTCTGATCTGTGATCTCAATTAGTTTTTCAGCAATGTTGGTGGTGTTTTTTGTCATTGTATGGTAAACTAGTGATTTCAACATGTTGCAGGGCATATATGAAACTTGAGAGAGTGAGAGTGAGAGAGAGATAATTTCAATTCCTTTAGTGTTAAAATCTCATCAATCTTTTGCATTTTACATAGATCTGATCTTGATCTAAGGTTCTCTCTCAAATAATGGTGCGTAAGTTGCAAAAAAAAAGCATGTGATGTGAAAGGGGTGTTGTGTTAAGGAATAAATGGCCCAGATCATTTCTCTTTTTATAGAAAGATACAGATTGTGTATCATCCATATTGTGCAGATATACCTGATATGGGAGATGCATTGATTTTTTAATTTCATCTAACCAGCTTAAATGTGTATTGCATATCAGCTTTTTTCCTTTGTCAACGCAACTTTCTAGGGAACATTCCACATTGGAGACATAGCATAAGGACTAGTGTGGATGTTGCAACTTTGCCTGATTTTACTTCTCTTTGTAAATGATATCAATTTAATATATTATCTTCTCATGTTGTCTTTGTATTTCACGAACATCTATTTGGAATTGATTTTGAACCATCTTTCATGGACATTATTTTTTTCGATAAATGTCAGGCATCAAAATTTTTTATGGACATTTGACTTCTCATTCTGCTCCAAAGATCTTACGTGTTACATTATTTATCACTATGTGGAAGTTGTCTGATGTTTTAAAATCTTTCATGTTCTTCTAATTCTTGTGATACTTCCTCTGTCAATCTTTGGATCATAATTGTGTTTTCTCTCACCTCTCAATCAGTTCATTACATATCATGATAGATGTTATATGACCTTCTACTGTCAGGGTGTTCTAAATGTTGTAATGGGTAATGCTTCTGAAATTGGGGATGCACTACTCTCCAGTACTCAGGTAATAGACTTCATTAAATGCATTTTTTGGTCCATCTCTTATCTCTGTCTTGTTTATTATTAATTATATGTACACGAGAACATGGATGTTCCTGTCCACAGGTAAGAAAGCTGACATTCACTGGTTCAACCGCTGTGGGGAAGAAGCTGATGGCAGGATGTGCTGGTACTGTTAAGAAGGTGAGACTGAAGGGTACAATTTTGCCCTAAAATGGCTTTATGCTTTGTGCAAGTTATGTTTCTTAATAGTAAGTATACACATTGGGTAGTAATTAGCTGATTGTATACCCCACTCCCTTCCTCCCTCTTTATTTTATTTATTTGAAAATGGTAGGAATTATACTTCCAAATATCATTAGATGAACTTTGGAGTACAATTCCAGTAAAATGGAAAAAAAAAATAAAGGTATATTAAATTAATGAGATGGACGATGCTTTGAAGTATAATTCAGTAGCTGATGATATATTAAGAATTTATGAAATTGCATTAAAATTTAGTGTATACTGATGTTATACTAAATGAATGAGATGGGTGATGCATTTAATTGCTGAGTTGATGAATGGCCATTACTTTCCTTGTCCACTGAAAATTAATTTGTTAATTTTAATTCTGGGTTTTAATAGTCATGTTAAGAGCCAAATGACTGAGGAAGCTTGTAATTGATTTCTGAAATATATATTAAAGAATTTTTTTCAAAAATATTGAGAGGAAATCAATTATAAGCTTCTGTCATTTAATCAGCATGCCTATTAAAACCCATGATGTTGGGAGGTGTCTCCTCCCTAAGGAGAATAAGGATCCATGTTTTAGAAAAGGAAGAGATCATCACCAAATTTAGTATTACACTACCGCTTCATCTCATTAGGAAAATAAAGAAAATTCTTAACTATAATTCCATGTGAATTAGTTGCTTTAGAGCATTAGGTGTTTTTCTTTACCATCATGGACTAAACCCGATTAATGCATTTTGTAATCTTGTCAATGTCTTTATCTTCCAGGTATCTTTGGAACTTGGTGGAAACGCACCATGCATTGTCTTTGATGATGCAGAGATAGATGTAGCTGTGAAGGGAAGTGTAAGTAAAAAACTTGAATTATTTCAATTGTTTATTTTTTGTCTTATTATATCCCTGACTATAAAATAAACCTTGATTGTCTTATGAAAGTTTGGAGCACACCACCAAAAAATTTTAATTGTCAGAGGTTGCTCTTAATTAAAGAAGATCCCAGGTCTTAAAGAAGCAAAAAGAAAAAGAAAAAAAACATAAAAAACACCATATCAAATCTGAACCTTGATTACAAGAGTAGTTTAAAAATGATAATAGTAATTATCATTATATTTTCCACGTTCATGAAAATAGGTAGAATTGTTATCCTTTTTGTGTTGGCATATTTATTGTTGATTTGTTGTCTTACTCAATGCCCTTTTGACACATGTAGCCTATGCAATTCAACTTCAAGCAAATGTTTCAACAAGCCATATAGAGATATTTGTACCCCCGGGTGTGACATAGAGTTATTTGCCCCCGATAGCTATACTGAGATAGATAACAATTTATCCAGAATATGCAAATTCTTGTTTGGTTTTTTTTCTCGTTATTTTCATTGGGAAATGTAAAAGTGACATTTTTGTTGTTTAGTTCACCTTAGATAAAGTGAGGATAAGTGATGAATAATAGTTTATGACTTTTTAAATGACAAATATACCCTTGCATAAATTGTTTGTATTTAGGAATAAGTGTGAGAGGTGTGTGTGATATGATAGATGTGCCATGTTTTTCGGATGTGTGTGAAAGTGTTAGGTGAGATGATTTTATTAAAATGACTGAAGAGTATTTTTATTTATTGACATAGATAATCCTTGATAAGCTATTCCAACGCCCCCTAGAATAATTATCGAGCATATTCCTAGCTTCAGGAGTAACTATCGGGGTTTATTCTCCCAAAACAATGAACTTTTCTTCCTTATTCCCTTCTATTCCCCCTTATTCCCCAGTAATGTCTTACCTCGAAGGGGGGTGGGGGGAGGTAAATTTTCTAGTCAACTCTGTAAAAATTGTCTAGGCCATCCTATTTAAACTCGACTAATTTTCTGACTAGCACATGTTTTGTACTACATTCTCTATCAAACCATCCTTGATCCACAAAATATGTTTATCATGACTTGAAAATACTTGTGCATATATCTTTGTATACCATTTTTGTCAACAATATAGTTCCCTTATAATCTATACATTGCTAACATCCAGTATCTCGTTTATTATGCATTTGTGCTTTCTCTTTTTACTTGTAATCTTAATTTGTTATATTTGATCTACATAGAGATAAATTTTAGAAAGCTAATGTGAAGGTGACTTATATGTTCTATAAAGCACAGATGTTGGCATGTGCCACATAAATTCCTGATCTCATAAAAAACATTGTTATAATGCAAACCTCTTTGATTGTATTTGCTTCCATACTGAACTCAAAATGTTGATGAAAATGTGTCTATTGTCAGTCTCAAGTTTGGGCCCTTCATCGAATTTATCGTGCTGGAGTGCAAGGGGATTTCCCATGGAGGTTAGCAAGACAATGACCCAATGTTTAATATCTTGAGGGATCTAGAGTCTAGTGTAAGATCCTGGGACTATCGAGAAAAATTTGGTAGGGTGGAGAACAATAAGAGGATCTGATGTTTTTGTGTTCTTTTGAGTTGGAATTATGTAGATAAAATAAAGTACACTGAAGAGAGTAGTGCTCTTTCTACAATGTTTTTGATGTTTCAATGATTGTTGCATGTCATCATCTCAACCCCTTATACATAAATGACACAATTTAATAAAGGAGCCAGTCTCCTCATTTCAGGATTCATCGAATCGTTTTAGGCATTCTTTTGTTCAATACATGTTATTCCTTTCCAAAGTAGAAATGTCTCTCTACCCACCATCAATCATAGAGTCCTGATCCATCTCGATATCAGTTGAGGCTCACTTAGAAAATATGGTGTGGCTGTGCAGCCTCTCCACGAGGGATGTCCACCTCTTTGACCCACTCTCTGTCTACCTCCAACCATGCGTGTCCTCCTGCCTAGGCCCCGCCCAACCCCCTAGCTTCCTGGGTGACTCGAATAACTATGGTATAAAATTCCATCCATCAAGGTGACGTCTCAGAAATTCCATGAGATTTGGAGGCCCAAGATCCCATTGAAAGTCAAATTCTTTCTTTGGTTAATGTATCAGGGTAAACTTTTCACAAAGGAATATAGAGCTAAGTGGGCACCTCACGAGGATGCATCGTGCCAGATTTGTGGAGAGGTGGTTGAGTCCATCGGTCACCTTATGCTTGAGTGCCCGGTAACCAAACAAGTTTGGCTCCGATTGATGGCGGCTTCGGAGATCGTTGTGGATTTCACTTCCATGGAAGTTTTATGGCTTGCAGGTAAGAACATGTGCTCTCGATGAAACAAGAGTGTAAAGGCTAAAGTATCGTAGATCCTTATCCCGACGGTGACTTGGGCGATATGGCTTGCTCGGAATCATTTGGTATTTAGGGGAACTCCTGTATATGTGGAGAATATATGGGAGATGGTTATGTTTTTTATAAATCTTGGGGCACCTCTTGTGTTAGTGCTAAGAGTATGAGTTTTGTTGGGGATAAACTGTATGTGAAGGAGTAGTTTGGGTTCTTTTTTATAATACCAAGAGATAGAGTAGATATCACTTCTACTTCTATCTCTTTGGCGAGTGATCTTGTATGTGTTTATACTTTGGACAACCCCTTTCTTTGAATAAAATTAAAGGCGTATGCCTACCGTTTCTTCTTCAAAAAAAAAAACACTATGGTATAAAATTGCTTGAGGACATTGAAATCTATAAATATGTAGTAAGATATATGTGCTAGACATAGTCATGAAGCAAAATAGAATACAGTATATCGAGTATTTTAAGGTAATATAAAACTAGCTTTTGTAATAATGCTAATGCATACCTAGAGTTCTTGTTAATAATTTGTTGATATTTGTACATTTCATAGAAAGTTTATACTTTGAACATATATTCAATTTGAAACTATTATATGTTTCTTATATAGTGTGTATATTGCTTATGGTGTACTTCGTGTCATTTATACAACTTTATGCTTCTTAGAGATTGTCTTTTCCTGTTCATTGTACAGTAATATGAAGTTCCAACTTGCTATGGTAAACATATTGACTACCATGCTACTGTAGATTAGATTTCTTTATGATAAGTAATATTTTCTTTATTCTGGCAGCTTGCAGCAAAATTTCGCAACAGTGGACAAACTTGTGTTTGTGCCAACAGAATATTGGTACAAGAAGGTAAATTGTTACATTTCTTCTTAAATCATTGGTTTGTTTATTATTTTACCGAGTGGGGAAACTGAAGGATGGTAGTTTGTAGTTGTGGAGACCATGTAGTTTTGTTCTTTCTCAGTTTATTTCTCTACATTTGGAAAAGATTTAAGAGTAATTATTTAAAAGGTTCCAGTTTAGGCTTTACTTTATGTATTGCAACTTGTTTATGGGTCATCGACAAGGCAGGTGAGTTTTTGGATAATAAATTCATAAAACAAAACAAAACAAAAAAAGATTAGAGAGGACTTTTTCCCATCTTTAATTTTACTGGCCGTATTTTGGAATTTATTAGAACATTTGAACATATAGTATGCTAACCTTATAATGTGTTTTAATTTCATAAAACCATAAAATAAGGTTATCTTAAGAATCTGGCATGTTTACATACTGGTGAAAGTATTTATCAAGCTGCTAGTGATTCTTTCATTTCTTTATAGGGTGCATTGTGGAGGGCAATAACAAGTATTTTCCCCCTCTTCAACTATATTACTTAATGAAGTTGGTTTTTCTTCTTCTTCTTCTTCTTCTGAAGGTTCTTCAAAATTAGCCTCTAAATCATCACCTCCCGAACAAAATATTCCTCATAATGGTTCATGGCATATCCACTCCCAATATCATAGTGACTCAATCTCTAAGGATCTAGTATATTGTCGCCCAAATATTTTCTAAATTGAACCTCCTTTGTTGGAATATACATTCATTGTGAGTGATCCAAATGCCCCAACATACCATGTGTGGAAAAAACCATATGTGGTCAAATCTGTTGTTTTTATCTTTCATAAAATTAGTTTGTTATCTGTAAAACAATGTGAGGAAGTGAAAAGTTATCCCATATGAACCAATTCATGTTTTCTCTCTGAAGGCTTATCATGCCTAGAGTAAGAAGAGAACTAATCATGAAGAAAATCTTATTTTACATCAAGTCAGTTGAAGATTTCTCCTTTTCTTTTTATGTGCTTATAGGAAAAGATATATATGATCCATGAATGTGGTTCAATTATATATCTCCTCACATGACCTTTAGATCTTCTAAAGGATCAATCTCCTTGAGACTTTATAAATGACACAGGAACTGATAAGGAAAAAAATCAACCGGTACATTTCATCTTTTTTTTGAAGGTACAGAAACTATTAAGCATCTAATGGTAGATTGTTTCTGGGTGAAAGAGGCTTCGGTCTTGTTTTTGTGGACATAGAGAGAAGGTATCCTTTGTTTTTATTTGATATATGGAGTAAAAAGAAGTCCATCCACAAAGCTGATCAGCCACCTTGATTCACTATCTGTCAAAATATCAAGGAGATAGTCTGAATATAATTAACCACATCACGTGCTTCTTGCAGCAAGAAAAACAAAAGTTTCATCCCAATGGAGTTGGTTTCCACAAACTCCAACTTGATGCTTTATTAAGAGCAATAGCATAAGCCTGCATGGGGACTGAAAAAGATATTCTATTAAGCTCTTAGTTTCTTGCTAAGGGACTTCAAAATGTTACTTCATTGAGGGCACTATCTCAGTATACCACCCTAATGATTTGAAAATTACAGCGATGGCATAAGCTCTACCACAATATTAGCCTTATTCCATTTATCGTGTAACATTTTTTTCATAGATAAGTGGACAATACAGTATGTGTTTTCAGATTTCATGATATATATGATGAATGCTGTGATGAGTTTTGTGATTTTCTGTTAACATCAGAGGTATGTTTCTCTATGCAGTGAAAGGGTGAGTAACTAATAAATAATAACTATCAATTCTGACTCTTATCCTTGCAATTTTATATTCTCTGCAGGTATTTATAATGAATTTGCGAATGCTTTTTCCAAGGCAGTCCAAAACTTACAGGTTGGCAATGGCCTTGTAGAAGGGGTAATGCAGGTATTTTTGTTATAGATTTCATACATGTTTCTTCAGATATCTTTTCCTCATGAGATAGCAACTATATGGAAAATCTCCTTTTAACAATTCTCTTCTTTACCACATGCATGACTACCTGATGTTTATTCTTTGTTGACGAATGACAACCAATAGCTAAATAAATTTTTTTTTTTTTTTACTTTTTCTCCTTGCAGGGCCCGTTGATTAATGAAGCTGCCATACAAAAGGTCATGATATATTTTTTTATATTCTTACTATACGATCACATCCGAATACAAGAATTTTATGAAATTTGGTGTTCTTTTTCTTTTGTTAAGATCAATCTAAGAAGTTCTAATTTCTAACATATTTTATGATTTTGACGTAACCTTATTTGGGTTTTGTTTCAGGTTGAAAAATTTGTACAAGATGCTACTTCCAAGGTATTTCCTTGAAGATCTATTGATGATATTTAGTCCAAGAATATTTGCATACCTGGTGTCTTGCACTGTCAAATAGTTTAGGGATAATCGTAATGTCTCTATTGTATAATTTAATATTACTGCTATGATTTCCCATACATGCCATTCTCTGACCTTATCTTTTGCTTTTGTGGAAATACTATTGATTGGAACTACATTGCTTTTTGTTGTTCTTCTTATTCATGTGTTATTAATTTTATCACTATTAGTTTGAAAATTAGCAAATATATAAATAATATGTTGGAGAACCACATTTGTTGCACCTTTTTTGGTAGAATTATATGGTACTATTGGATATTGTTGGGTTCTATTTTCTTAGGAAGGAATGATCTTTCACATTGTGATAATATAGATCTCTTAATTCACAACATACCATCCATATATTAGCTAACGACATGATATGAAGACCTTGTTGAATTCTAAAAGAAAAAAGGCCCTCGTCTAAGTGAAAGAACATAGACAATGGGGTCATTGCCAGTTTTAAATACCATTCTGATTTAGTCATGGGCCACATGCTCCTTCGTAAATTAATGTGAAAAAAGTCGTGCTCTCATTGTCTCTTGGTTAATACATGTTTTAGAGCTTCTCCAACCGATCAGCAAAACCCTATTATGCAGTCATCCCGACCTCCAACCATCCTCTAGAAAGGGCCTCCATTTTGGAGGCCCTTATTTGAGACTCCATGAGCCTCCAAATATAGAGGTTAGTTTTTTTTTTATAAAAAAAAAAATCTTTGATAACTTCTACTACATAATTTCAATTTACATAAAATTGGTACCGGTGGATAGATGTCGTTGGTACGATTCAAATGAGTCTAATATTGAATATGTTTAACATATGTTTAAAAATGCCATATATTTAATAAAAAAAATTATTTTTTTACATTAATATTATATTAACTATTATTTGCACTTATGTACTAAAATATCTTTTATTCTAATCGAAACTAATAGTACAACAAAAGAAAGTACATGAAAAATTAAATAAAGCAAACCAATGAAATATTATATTATTTTAATCAGATACGAATACAGGTTTTTCGAATACAGATATAAGTTTGGAATAATTGATAAATTTATTGGTGACTTGGTCCAGAACTAATAATATTCATTTCTACCGATTTTAAATTTCGCGAATAAGTCTCAACTATGTGTACTATATCAAATAATAAGAGAGATATTATAAATTAAAGTTCTATAAAAAAAATATTAAAAAATAAAATAGAGATGAAAATAGAGATTGTGGTTAGAGTTGATGAATGAATATTGAGACTAATGTATTTTGACCCTCCATTTTAGAGTTCTCCATTGGAGATGCTCTTAGAAAATGCAGACTCTGCTGTGATATACATGCATATGAATTCTGTTAAATTCAAACTTTTTAAACCATTTTTTTCGTGGCTTTACCCCACTTGCGGTACCCTTTTTTGTCAAACAGATAAATATATCCTTTTCATTTGATTTTTTGAAGCCAAGATTAAGTATGAGATAAAATTTGTTGTTTGCATATAGCCCCACCCATAAGCCTGTACCTTGTCCATCACATTATACAACAAGTCCAACCCATGGACCATGACCAGACATGCACATTTCTGGAAAGACCATTAGTTTACCTTGTTTAACAACCCATTGTGAGAACTTTCATTTGTAATGCATTGACTGAAGGGTACTAAATTCAGTAGGCACACTAAATGGTTCAGTTCCATCATATTTCTGATCATGGGATACCTGTTGATGCTTCAAATTTAGTTTTATAGTGTCATGTGTATATTCGTACACCATTCACTCTGCTTCATTTCTGTCAAGCCATCCAAAATTTGACTGAGTTAGCTTTTATGTTAAGGGCGCCCAAATTCTGCTAGGAGGTAAACGGCATAGCTTGGGGATGACGTTTTATGAGCCCACAGTACTCAGCGATGTTAACAATGAGATGCTTATATCTAGGTAAGCTCTATTGCTTTGGTTTCTTTTTTATGAGCATGGTACCTTGCTTTTGAACCTCTTTAGTGTAGAGTAGAAGTATCTGTTATTTCATCCCTTTAATTCATGATATTTTATTTATTTATATTTAGTTTATGAGAAATCTGACTCCGCAATCTAGTTTTATGGAATTAATTGTAACATAGTTTCAAATCCATGCTTGTGAACGGTCATAAAGTTGAAACTCCTTTGGCAATTTTGTGTTGGGTGAACTGAGGACGATTATGTCACTTTCATTTGGAATACATGAATTATTTGAAGAATCGATCAACAAATTGGTCATTATTGATTTGCATAAACTTCAATACGAGAAGTGATAGCAGAAAGAGTGGGTACAAGCATAGTTCAAAACCATGTGCGGTGGGGTCCGCACATGGCATATGCGGCCGCATGTACCGAACATGCGGTCGCACATAGGGTAAGGTAATCGTTCGAACCCCCGTTCGAACGGAATTCGAACGGTCTCTTACCGTTCGAATTGCGTTCAAACGGATTTCGAACGGTAAGAGACCGTTCGAATTCCGTTCGAACGGAAGTTCGAACTCAGAGGTAGGTTTTACCGTTCGAAGTCCGTTCGAACTGAACTTCGAATGCCCTCTTACCGTTCGAAGTCCGTTCGAACGGAATTCGAACGGTAAGAGACCGTTTGAATTCCGTTCGAACGGAATTCGAACGTGCGCCACATATTGGGTATAATGTGCACCCGGGGGCGCACATCAGCATGTGCGGCCGCACGTAGCGCACATCAGCATGTGCGGCAGCACGTACCGGTACGTGCGGCCGCATTTCAAACTATGGGTACAAGTCTGCAGTTAGTACTTAACAAGGAGACATTCATAATTTTCAATTATGAGAAATTGATATATGATAAAATGTACATTTTGTGAAAAGAAATTTATTCTTTTGTTTGAAGTATACTAAATTTGCACTCTGTCTTTTTGCAATGAAGTTAATGGACATGAAGAAATAATATGCCAGAATATTGATTGAAAGAAATTGATAACAATCAACATTTCTCCACCCATTTAATTCTACTTTTATACTTCTTAAGTTTCTCACACAGTGACTCTAGCATGCATGTTCTGCTTTCTAATTGGCCAGCTTTTCTGTGATATAGCTGGACTGATTGCTATGTTAAGAAACATTGTTATATAATATTGCTTACAAGCACACAAGGATCTTGGACCCTTCTTGCTACTAGAATCTCTTTCTTATCCATGTTGTAAAATTGTTGCTCAATGCTATGGCAAGAACACAACCATATTATTATAATCTGTTAAGTTTCTCTCTTTGCCAGTAGAATCTGCAAACAACATTTAAGAATTTTAACAAATAGATTTTCTATTATGAGTTTATATGAGATATAATCGTCTGCCAGAGAAGAAGTATTTGGACCTGTCGCACCACTTTTACGTTTTAAAACTGAGGAAGACGCTATTAGGATTGCCAATGACACAAATGCAGGTTTGTTCGTTATTTTTTCAACTTTATTTAGTTTATATTTTCCCTAGTTATGTTTCTCATTGTTGTTTGGCAGTTGACTGCATCAGGGAACTTAAGATTTCCATAGCTTAAAATGTGGTTCATTGAGCATTTATTTAATATTCATGGATTAATTTCATGTTTTTTTCCCTGAGAGTTGGTTAGAATATAAATGTTTAACTGTAGATTAGAAAAAATTTCCAAAATTTTATAAAAATATTTAAATACTTTGACAATCAATCTTAATTATTCTTATTATTTTATCAAAAAAAAATTATAGCCATTCCATTCTTCCAAGGAACAATGTTTTTGGGTAAATTATGAATATATTTTACTTTCCATAAGTATACTCTGGGTATTGTTCAAGGAACAATGCTAAGTCTCATTTTCAGATCGGTGCATGGGAGAGGGTGGGTGAAGGACCTATCTTGTGGTGGTTCGGGCCCACAGTAACACATGTCCAATATGCGGACGACACCCTTTCAATGTGCAAAGCCAAGGTGGAGGATATATGTGGCGTCGAATTTGTGTGGAAAGGTTTTGAGCTGCTATCAGGTTTGAGGATCTAACTACTTCTTTCTCGACCTGGCACTTGGGTCTTCCTCCCCCTCGAGGGTGCTTGATGAAAAGCTATGGGATCTGATTGGAAGGTTTGAAAGAAGATTGCAAGGATGGAAGGGAAAGGTCTTGAGCTTGGGGGGTAGACCTACATTGATCCAGGCAGTTCTATCTAGTCCTCCCCTATTCTTCCTCTCTTTATTCAAGATTCCAATGAGGGTTTTGGAAAGGATTGACAAAACTGGACAAAGGTTCCTTTAAAGAAGAACCTCCAGGAGGCCCACTTGGTGCACTTGTGTGGGGATAAGGTCTACGGCAATAAGAGGTTGGGGGTATGCAAGTGCGTCGAAGACATGAATGAGCTTGTAGAGGATGTTGGTAAAAGAAAAATCTCATGTGGTGTAGGTTTATTGGCCCCCAAGTACAATTTTTCAATGCGAGGGGAGTCTTCCAATTCCATCTCATGGATCCTTGCATATATGGTAGGGCATTCTTGCTTTGAAAGTCCAATTTGCGGGGTCCATTTATTAGGTGGTTGGTAGCGGAGATTCCATGCATTTTTGGATGGATTCATTGTGTTTAGAAACTCATCTGTCCATCAAGTTCCTCTGGATTTTTGAGTTGGTGAAATGGAGGTGGTTGGGTTGGGTGAATGACTTATGGATTGCAAATAAAGAAGGCAGAGCTTGATAGGTTTACTTGAGGCTCAACTTGGAAAAGTAGAAGACAGAGGAGTATGTCTTATTTCTAGATATTCACAAAGTGCAACCAAGATGGGACAAGGACATGGTTAAATGGAGCCATAGACCGAAAGACAATTTTACGATGTGGAGCGAATATGATTGGTGAAGGGGGGGAAATTATTACACTGATGAAGGAAAAATGGAAGATGCCAGAGTAATTTGGGGTATCAAAATTCCTTTAAGGTTCAAGGTTTCCTTTGGCCCATCTACCAAGAAAGAATTTTAACAAAGGTGTACAAGGCTAAGTGGGCTCTTGGTGATTCTGTGATTTGTGCCCTTTGCAATACTGAACCAGAGATGATAGGGCATCTCTTTTGCAGGTGTAGTTGGTGAGATCCTTATGGGCGATGCTGAGGGTGGCGATAGGGTTAAATGATAATGTGGACAGCCTTGAGCAGCTGTGAAGAGTTAGGAAAACCCTAATGCCCAAAGGGGATTGGAGCAATAAAGCAAAATTTCACAATCAATTCTCCTAGTTGGGGTGTGCAATTTGGCTTATGAGAAATCAGGCGGTTTATCATGGTGCCATTACATATTTCAAAATTATCGAGAGGCGAAGGAGATATTCATCTCGGAATTTTTTGTGCTCAAATGAGCGCGTCGCATTTGTAAATGGGCGATTGTTAAATGAATAATAGTGGATGGGTTGTATGCTTGGCTGGAATAATAGTTATCTCAACTATTGTTATCGCCTAAGTAATTTGTTTGTTGTTTCGGTTCTCCTTTGACAAGTTGTACCCCGATTTCTTATGATGAATTGTGGTAGATCTGTCTACGTTATTTCAAAAAAAAAGTGTTATTGAAGTTCCTCAATATTGACCTAGATGTAGTCCATGAAACCCTCGAACTTGGAACTTCTTATACACGTTACTTTAAATTATTTAATTTTGTTCTCTCTCTCTCTCTCTCTCTCTCTCTCTCTCTCTCTCTCTCTCTCTCTATATATATATATATATATATATATATATATATATTTTTTGAGAGAGGGAATGGTAGGCACATGCCTTAACTTTATTATGATTATGGTAAATGCCCAAAGCAAGGAAAAGCAACTACAGCCGGCCACGGCCAAAAGAAAAGGCAATATCAGAACAGCCCCGGTAGAGGAGGTTTCTACCGACCACAGCCTCACAAGCAAAACAGCCCCTATCTTTCGATCTCAATTATTCCAAATTTATATGCATCTAATGTTGATCGACCTTCATTTGCCTATAATTTTGTCAATATGGGAATCTACTATACTGTCCTTTATATGCCCCTCCTATTGTATCTTAACTTCATATTCTGCCATATTCAAGTCTCCCATATAGGACAAGCTGTTTTGCATATTTTGGAGGCCCAGTATATCAATAAGTTGAAATGCAGAGGACAACAAAATGTAAACGCAAATAGCTTTTAGGATGTTGAAAGATTACAGAAAAAAAAAAGTTGGGGGGGGGGGCGCTAATCAAACACTAAAACTCATCATGGTCAACTGAAACAACTTTTAGGACATGGCTTGTCAGCTTGTTTCCTTCCATTTTTTATGTTTAATAATTTTAATGGAATTTGGTGGAAGCCATGACTTTAATTTTCTATGAACACTAACTCTCAACCACTCGCTTTGCTTGACCTAGTTGGAGCATAATTTTAGTTTCCTGCATGCATGAACACATATGTTCTCTCCTCCATCCCATGAATTTCTATATGACGTATGAATCGGAAAATCAGAATGTATAGTAAGTTAAACTAGGGTTCATGACTTCTATTGGCATTTGACCGTCATATGATAATAGCAATCCCATTTGAAATATGTCTTCATAAACAACTTTTATGTAAGATGTCTTGTTTCATATAATAATTGAAACCTCTTCAGGTTTGGCTGCTTACATTTTCACGAAAAGCATCCCACGGTCTTGGCGTGTATCTGAAGCTCTTGAATATGGACTGGTCGGTGTTAATGAGGGCTTGATATCTACAGAGGTGGGTATTCAATGTTTTTCGAAAGTAAAAGTAACTGACCTGTCCATAATAATGATGGGCATCTAATTTGATTTACTATAGGTGGCACCATTTGGAGGGGTTAAACAATCTGGTCTTGGACGAGAAGGTTCTAAATACGGAATGGACGAGTTCCTTGAAGTGAGTAAAACTGACATTTTTTCATTTCTTTGAGAAAGAAATGGATTCGATTGGACGTGCTTTCTGTGTATTGCAGCTCAAGTACATTTGCCTTGGAAACATGAAAAATGAGTAGGCTGATACCAAGTCATCGGTTGGAGCTCAAGTCCATGTACATTTCCTTATAGGTATGAAATATTTTTTCTCAGATGTGTCCATACCTTTATATAATGGAATCTAAAATGTATAAGTGAAACGCCTTTTGCATCGTTAGATGAAGTTAAACTAGGTCTGTATACTTTTTGTTGGTATATTTGTTGCCTCTACTAAATAATGATAGAAGTAGACAAATCCAACCACAGACATGCACAATGTTAATAGATTGAAACAAATTCTGTATATGCACTATAAAACCATGTGTCATACAGTGATAGATGCGCACTTTTGCAGCATTCGTACAGTTTGGTTTGTTGGTGTGTGTGTGGAAAGTATGCATATTCCTATGAAGCATGGACGCATACACGGACAAGGACATGATATGACACATTATGGAAAATCTTAAAAAATAACGATACATATATAGCTTGAGACACGGCAATAAATAATAGATAAACAATAAATTATGTTACATTATGATTATTTAGAAAAATGGACCATAAACTATAAAAATTGATATAACTACAATGGTGTGTCAACTATCTTCATTAAGATTTTAACATCATTTAGTTTTATGTGAGCATAAACCTTCCAAATAGTCAGTAAGAAAAAGTTATATTGTTATGCCCTACAAGTGTTGTGTGTCCTCGCCATGTCCATTGCATGTCTAATGTGTGTCCGAAATTCAATTTTTTTAAAAAAATCTTGGACATCTATGGAATGTGTCCGACATGTTTTGATACATGTCGGACAGGGACACGACATGTTCATTGAAGTGTTTGTGTTTCTTGGGTGTAAGCCTGTCAACGGAGCGGATATGGTCATATCCGTATCCGAAATTTTTTTTATGTATCCGTATCCGTATTCGACAGATATTTAAAAAGTGTATCCGTATCCGATCCGAAATTTCGGATACGGATTCGGATAAATATCTGAAATATCCGAAAAAAATAAATAAATAATTAAACATAACAAATTTTCATTTAAAGTTAAAAAATTGACTTAAAATTAAAAATTCACAAACACAAGTCTTAACTTTACAACTATTAGAAAGAATGTGAGCCACTTGATCAAAATCCAATGGTAGATATTGAATACTAATATTAACATTTTTAATGCCATCGGATACGGATATTTTTCGAATCGGATAGGGGTATATCCGTATTCAATCCGAAAATTTTCGGGTACGGATTATTTTTTTGAATACGGATACGGATTTTTGGGATATCGGATATTTTCTGCATTTTCGGATACGGATTCGGATCGGATGCGGATATTTTTTCGGATAATTGACAGGCTTACTTGGGTGCATATGCGCTAGAAAATTGGTATACACATCTACCTGGATTTTGTAGTTTCCTCTAAAAGCGCTCCTTAGAATTAGTACCCAGCATGTTCTTTATGTTGGTCAGACATTCATAGATTTAATCTTACAAGATTTTCTTGTTTATGTGAATTTGTTAGTATATACACTAACTTGCTAGCTTGTGTTGATTGCTGATTTAGGGAAGGAGCTCCAAGGTGTATAGCATCCGGAACTTGAACCAGAAGGCTTTACGTTTCCATTTTGTATGATGGACATCTTCTCTTTCTCTGAATAAGTCCAATAAAGACCAACAACTTGCGGAGGATTACAGTTAAAGTTTGACTTTGTATTATATTTATAACTCTGTGCATGTTTAAGAATCTAACTGAAACATGTTTTCTTTTAAAAGAGTCAGGTAATAGTAGCTGCCTCTGATGTTTTGGTTTCACAATTGAGAGCTTTTAATTTCCTGTTTTGATTGAGGTTTTTGGAAGGCATGATGCAGGCAGATGGTATTTTGGGGGTCTTTTGAAACCTTGCTTCTGCAGTTAAATAGTCTTTTGCAGATATTATTTTCTAGAAAATGTTGTGCAAGGTTCCTTTTTAGGTCACTTTTTGTGGACAGTGGCTAACGCAATACATTATAAGGAATGAAGTGCATACCCGTATGATGATCTTGATATTTGAGTTTATACTGACGTATTGGAGTATATACAACATACTGCCTAAAAGACCGAGCGTACCAACTGTCCTTGTTTTCGAATACTTTCTATAAATATTTTTTAATCAGTTTTGTCATTGTATAATATGATCTTGTAGTGAACTATTCAACTTGGTACAAATGCTTGGATGGGGGTGTGAATTAGAGAGAGAAACCATGTCATTTGGAAAATTATTTCATTAAGGGGTCCTTGGTTCAAGTATTACTCTTGCTGATTTGATAATGCAAGAAGTAAAAACACATCTATTAGAAAAATTAATTTGATGGTGTGAAAATTTTCAATATCATCTTGGTGGGTTTGTATTATCTAATGCGTTGAATTAATCTTGTATAATTACTTTTTATTGACTTAATTTGATGTTTGTCATTCTGCAGCTAACATAGCTATCCTTTGACTGCAAAGACGCCAATAACCAAAAAATATTCATCGATCACAAAAGCTTTCATTCAACTAAAAATTTTCAAATGAGGACATGATTGAATTGAATTAGGAACTGTCTGTTTTTGTAACAAAACAATTATGCAATTCAAAAATCCTAAACATCCTGTGTTTTGTTGTAAGGAGGGTTTTCAAAGTACTGATAAACAAGATCATGTGATTAAGAATAGTAGAGCAAATACAAGGACAGGTTGTGATGCAAAAATGTTCATTATATTGAATAAGAGTAATGGTAGGTATGTGGTCTATATTTTTGTTGAAATGCTCAATCACCCTCTTATTGTAATAGAAAATGGTGCCTCAATGTTGTCATCCCACCATTCTCACAGGCCATTAAAAGTGGAGTCAGCTGAAGAATTTGGAACTTCCCTTATACGAGCTTTGTTAGGCAGGTTGATGGGAGTCTCTTGGCTTTACAAAATAAGATCAAAAGAATTTTATTCATGAACAAACAAAGGAAATTGGCTTATGGAGAAGTTAGCAAGGGTGTTAGAATATTTTCATAATCAAACAATAAAAAATTCATCATTTGTTTATGGGTAATTAGCACTTTTAACCCTGAAAAAATGAATATTCGCAAAAATAGCCCCACCCCTCGAATATTAGCAAAAACTAGCCCGGAGAGAGATTATACTGGAGGCGGAATATATATAATCGTCTCCCGTGTTATTTTTTTCATAAAAAAGTGAGCGGGGTGTAAATTACACGTAAGACGGCATGTATACATGCCGTCTAAAGGAGACGGCATATATACATGCCGTCTCCAGGAGGGCTGCCACCTTGAAATGTCCAAATCAATTTGCTGACGAAATGCGAAAGATTCTTAGTGCCTCCCCCCAAGCTCGCACATGGCTTGATCAAGTTCCTCCATAAAAATGGGCCCTTTGTTATGACGATGGTCGTCGTCATGGCACGATGACCACCAATAGAGTAGAAAGCATGAACAGTGTATTGAAAGGTGTCAGAGGATTGCCAGTCACTGCCATATTACAACAGACATTCATACGGGTGTCAGAGTATTTTTATACGAGGCGTGAGTCGGCCGAGGGCATGTCGGGTGAACATGTGCCATCTATGCACCAGCGTTTGGAGAGGACTGCACATGATGCGAGGGCGATGCTAGTAAGAAGGCTTGATATGACAGAATTCAATGTCCAAGACAAGAATGCGGTTATGTACATTGTCTTCCTGTATTCTGACCATGCAGATTGTCAATGTCATGTTCCGAAATTGTTTCACTATCCATGTGCACATGTCATAGCGGCTTGCGGGTATGCTCGTATCAGTCCTGGAATATATGTGTCACATTGGCTTTCTTCTGAGGCATATAGACACACCTATGAACCCCGATTTCACTCTGTTGATGATAAAAGTCGATGGTCGATTCCTACAGAAAATGATCCTATCTTCATCCCACCGAAAGTTAGGAGACAAGCGGGACGCCCCGTGTCAACTCGCCGACGTATGCATATGGACTCCAGGGATCCTAGCCTAAGATATACATGTTCAACTTGTCACCAGAAAGGTCATAGAAAAAATAAATGTCCACTCAAAAATACAAATACTGGTATAAATTGCTAAATTCAATATCATATGATAAATTCATGATCCATTTGTACGAGTATATATTAATTGTGTACAGGGAATACAGGTGATGGAGATACGTGAGTGGCATGGACCCGTTGTGGATGATTTGCTGTATTTTCAGGGATCTCATAGGTCACATCATGGATTTCAGGGACAGGTATATCCAGAAGAATCTCATTATCTCTTGTGTGATTATTGTGGTTTACATTTATTTTATTTAACAAACTGATTCAATTTGACACAAACCGATACCATGAAGTTCACGATCCACATGGCGGCATTGCGTCACTGGGTCATGGATCCACGCATCGAGCCATACGTGAGGGCATCCAGATTTTACTATTTGACGCAGATGGGATATACCAGATCAGATCATCGACTGTTACAAGCACTCGTAGAAAGATGGAGACCAGAAACTAACACATTTCATCTGCGACATAGCGAGATGACCGTTACACTTCAGGATGTTGCTGTTATGACTGGGCTTCCTATTGATGGCAAGCCCGTGACCGGTATCACAGACTGCGATGACTGGAAAGCCGTTTGTGAGGAGCTGTTAGGTGTTGCCCCCCTGCAGAAAAGATCAAGGGTGGTAGAATTTATCTGGCATGGCTTAAAGAAACCTTCAGCATTGTACCAGATATTGATTTGGACGACGACATCCTCCAGCAGTATGCACGTGCATATATCCTATTTGTTATTGGATCAACCATCTTCGCTGATGGCACAGGAAATAAGATACACGCATGCTATCTTTATCTACTGGGAGATTTGGATGATTCTGGTTCATATTCTTGGGGTGCAGCTGCGTTGGCACACTTGTATAGAGCGCTGTACAAGGGTAGTGTGCTTGGAGAGAGGACGTCTGCAGGATCTCATGGATTTTATTAGCTGCTACATGTAATATGAAAACTCCAAGTTCTGATGTAGAACATTCTTTTTTTTAACACTTATCGACACCAACGTTTGTTTGTTTGTTCTGACAGATATGATCATGGGAGAGATTACACGTTGGACGACCGGATTTGCATGACTCAGATTTTGTGCTTGGAGATAGACCTTTGGGAGCAAGGTAATACATTTTTTTCATCTTCTATTATCAAAGACTGCGATGATCAGATTTCACTAAATTATGTACTATCAGGTGGAAGGTGACTCAGAGATTTGATGAAAATTCACGAGTTTTGATTTACTATAGAGCACAGTTGGACTACCAGCTTGAGTCACAGGTGATTCAAACATTATTATTACATCGCACACACAATATATACAACTGAGATTGTCATACTAATAGTCTCATCATGGATTTTTGGTAGGTTATCTGACAGCCTTATCTTGGGACATATGAGATACTACCACCAATGTGTTTGGATCACATGGAGTTATGGTTGGCCAGGGTCCCACTTATTTGCTTTGACATTGTGGATATGCACGTGCCTGATCGAGTGACACGTCAATTTGGAGTGCATCAAGACATACCATCTACTGTAGAGGTCATCGACCGGGTGAACAGACGAGGTAAACAGGATACTAATTGGATGGTATACCACCAAACTTTCATCGAGCGTTGGGGCCACCGCTTGGATCACATCCACCAGTTGCATCAGACCAAAAGTTCAAGGAGATATATGGAGTGGTATTGGGAGAGAACAGTCAGACATATCACACCTCCACCACCCCCACACCACCCTCCAGGCTATGTCGCACAACATTCGGTAATTTCTTGGACATTTGTTACATTTGTATAAAGCGATAAATTATTTTATAACCACTTATTATAATGTCATATCTCATAAACAGGGGGGACTTACACAGAAAATTACTAAGGTGCTTGCAAGGGGGTTGGTGTTGATGAGTAGGGACGTATAATTGCTGTGGCACGTGATTATGCAGAGGCGATGATGGGGCCAGCGAGTACCTCCAGTGCAGATACAGATGATGATGATTATACGAGGGATGTCATAGATGACAGTGCATTTGGAGCAGTAGAAGATATTGAATTCACTATTGACGAGTTCTTTGGTGAGGTACGACTGGAGCCAGAATTGGAAGAGCAGCCACCACAACCAGCTCCAGTTTCAGATCAGGCTCCACATATGACCCTCCAGACATACGTTCGTGGGCCACGCAGGATTTGGGGCACTTCTACTACTTCCAGTCGGAGATCGGGTGAACCATTTACCACTCCGTCTCAATCAGCTGCGCCATCTTCTACAGCCACAGACGTACCCTCTTCATCAGCACCTCCTGCTCCAAGAAAAGCAAAAAAGAAAGGGTTCCTTAAGTTTTTTGGATGACTGTATATATGAGACACAATATATGTTTATATATATGATCTTTCATGCACAAACAAAAATGAAGTGATTGTAATTTATATAACTTCTGTTTTATTTCTTTTAAATTGTTTTATTTCATTCCAGCAGCATTTTCATATGTTTTCATCTATGTTCAAGCAGGATTATACACTGTATCAAATGCAGGATTATATTTGAACAAAAACTAAAAAGGAAAAAAAATTTAAAAAAATCTAAAGGAGACGGCTCCCCATAAGACGGCATATACATATGCCGTCTCGTGTAGTCAAACCCACTCCCCGTTTCGAATTTGCTAACACGGGAGACGGATTATATAATCCGTCTCCTGTATAATCTCTCACCGGGGCTAGTTTTTGCTAATATTCGACGGTCGGGGCTATTTTTGCAAATTTTCAAATTTCAGGGGCTAAAAGTGCTAATTGTCCTTTGTTTATTCCTTCCAATTGGATAGTGAGGAACAGATCAAAAATATATTTTGGGTTGATCCTAGAAAGATGATCAATAATGGTCAGTTTAATGAGCTTAATGATGTTATATGTTTTGATACACCTATAAAATTAATAAAAGGAATCGACCATTTGGATTTAATCATCATCGAGAAAGTATATTTGGGTATGCTTTGATGTATAATGAGACAGTCTAATCATTTATTTGATTGTTTCATACGTTTTTGGAGGTAATGTCAAACAAAGATCAAAAAAATCATTTTCACATATAAAGATGTTGTAATGGCTAAATTCTGTACTAACATAATATTTGAGGAACTCCAAGATCAGTACACGAAGCTCTTGATTCATGCATAATAGAGCTTCATGCATAATAGAGGTTCTTGAGAATGATCAGGTTATTTTCTAGAGCTACAATTTATGGGGAAACGTTAAAGATTAATTATAAAATATCAGAAATTCATGTTTGTAATAAAGGATCATATTTAAAAACATCGTTCTATTAGTTGAAGATCTTCGTCAGGGTGTCATCCTAGGAACACCCTTTATAAATATAGAGATTCTTGAGAATGATCAGGTTACTGTGTACTGTGTATACTGTAGCACCCGTGTATTTTTTGTTATTTATATATTTCATTTAAGTGCACAATGGAAGAATTAAATTAAAATGAGTTCATTTTACATGTATTTCATTGTTGGCTCACTAAGTGAATCTCATTGGGCCTAATTGGTTTTAAAATTTTAGTAATTACAATTAAGATTGAAAATTTTATTTATATTTTTTTGAAGATATTTAGGGTATGAAGAATTATGAGGCTACGAGAGACGTGGGATTAAATTTTCAAAAGCTATTTTTCTTCTTCAACTTCATATTTTTTAAAAGATTTAAATAAAATACAAAGGGATGATTGAAAAAACATCATATCAAATAAAGCTCTTACTCAAATATTTATTGAAATTTAAATATAAATTTGAGTAAAAACTGGAGATAGCTTAAGACAATATATACTCTACTATGTCAACATATATTCCATTACAATAAGCGTAAAATGTATACATTCAATTCATTCAAATATGCATTTCATTTCTTGTATAGGAACATACTGCATTTGATAAGTATATAGTTCAAAAAAAATGTATTGTCCAAAAGGTTACTGTAGGAATGACTAAAATTGACCAAAATACCCTTTGAATAATCACATAAGTCAACTGGTTAACCAAACACACTTATTTAAAATACTGCTTAATATTTTTCATTGAACCAAATGCTTTTTTTTCCAAACTCTTAAAGATTATCATCCTTCCTCTTTCTACACTTAACAATCAGCACTTAAAATCCGCTTTCCGCCGCTACCAAACAGCACCTAAGTAGTAAGTCATACTGGAAAAGGGTCTGGATAATACACTATGTAATGTCATGCCTGGTGCTAAGAGAAGATCCAGATGGCAGAAATTTGATTGGGCTGAGTTGATCGCAATAGGTATATGATGGATGAAATGCAGTTTCAACAGTTGATACAAGATGTTGGGACCTGTCATTCTTTTCAAATACAAGAAGTGATCATTACCAGGGGAAGGTTGACAGGAATATCTGTGTGAAAGCATTAGAAATTCATGCGAAACATATGATTTTTCAATCAGAGTTCAGTAGAGGCTTTTCAATATTCGCAGAAGGTGAACCAGTGAGCACCAATACAAAACGGGATGACTATGTAATATGAGGGCAAGATAACAAGTATTTAATGAAGCATAAAAGAATAATGGTAAACTTGCAGATGCAATATAAAAACTAACTGTAGATAGAGTTCAGCATTCTTCCAATAATAAGAAATTGTTAATATGAACTGTAGGAATCAAAATAAAAATTAAGAACTTTCGAAAAGAAACACTGATGGAGTACACCATAAAGGACAGCTCCTGCTCGGGGTAAAAAACTACGAAGATTAAACTCTTAATTTATGAGGCAGCATAAAATTCAATTCTTCCATCAAGGGAGATTATTAGGAGGGTCTAAATAAACATGAAAAAATAACCATAATTGCTGCAACATTTCAATTTCATTAACAACAGCATATTTTTCTGATGCAGTTTACAAGTAGGACAAACATAGGTCATGCATCTGCATGTATGAATAGTTGGAATCATAGAAAGTGGCAGTCTGAAATTTCAGATTAGCATTTTGTTTTTGTAGATATAGTGCTAAATTTGTACATGGTCAATGTGATGAATTAAAAGAATCACATGAGATTTTCTTCTTAAGCATGAACACAAAAAATGGATTCACCTACTCAATTTTCCGCCGAAGAAAGCCTATCTGCCAGTATTACCCATGGTTCTCTACCAATTTCCACGAAGACTTCACTATGGTTGACAATTGAAACTCACACTGCAACATTGCTCTAACCCAATGAATCTTGCTCGCAAGCTCTTCTAGATCCATAATAGATGACTCCACCGAGTCTGAGGGCTTCTTGGAGAACAATTGTCCACTTCCACTGACTCTCAACTCATTTTGATACATTCTTGAACTATATTGAACCATCCTAGGAGCACCTCTTGTTGTTGAGATGGGATCACCAACTTTTTCACTATCTACTTTCGGGAGTTCACCTGAAAATTCCTTCAAGCCTAAACAGGCCACAAACAACAAGAAAAAAATTAAGGCAACAGCAAGGGGAACTAAAGAATTGCAATTATATTTCCAAAATCAAAACAAAGATCTTAACATTGTATGCTCTGATCATCTATCATCATATATCAAGCAAGGAGAGCCATCTTTTGGCATCAATATTTGGTAAATAACACATCTCAAAGTAATCATCATGTATATTTTTCCCTTGAGCAAATTTAATAAACAAAAATTAAGGATGAATTTGTGAAAAAAATTATCAAGGTTAGAACCGCATCTAATATCTCATTTCCCACATCCTGCTTTATGCAGGACTATTATAGGTAATTACCATTTTATGGCCCTGGCCCCTCCGAATCATTGAAGAGCAGATATAATATAAATGGTGAAAAAAATATGAAGTATCCTTTCTTTAAAATACAGGAGTGCGCCTTATGTAGTACCACAAGTAGTATTATTATAATGCTGCTGTGTAGCATTGATCACAGAGCAGCATATTAAATCATGTAAGTTGAAATACACTTGATATTTGTTTCAGTATTGCATCAATTCTTCTTCCAATATGAATTGTATTATGGTTCTGCTATAAAGAATCCAGATGACATCGAATATTTTTCTAATGAAATTTATGGTTGGTCAGAATTTGGATATTCCCATGTCAGAATTATAACTTGTAAACTTGGATCATTGCTTTCAGCCAGAAAAAAGGGGATCAATTTAAGAAATTAATAAAATGAGATAACCACATGAATTGCGGAAAAAAGGAAATTATGACTATAAATTCAATTAGAAATATACCCACATATTGAATGACTATAATATGAAATATCAACACCTGAATTATCTACCATTGAATACATAAAATACAATAACAGATTTTTATAAACTATTAAGACAGACATATAGATAATGTTTACAGGCTATATATGCCATGTTATTATATCTATAATAGTGCACAAAATTATAAGAAATTTGCCAAACTGACCATGATTCATTGGTTGAACCAGATGAACACAGGAAGAACGATATTCAGAATCCTGTGGTTTACAAGGCCACAGAAAATACACATCAGCACCTGGTCCAGAAACATTTAACTATAGTATATGCAATGAAGCAAATACGAAAATGAAACTCTAAGATCAAACCCATAACAAGAAACAGATGTATGATAAGCCTTGAATATTAACTGTCGACCATGAAATTGATATAGGTAACCACCGTGAACAGATTTATAACATAATGGCCTCTCAAGTCTCTCACTATAGCATAAATGTGTGAGGCGGACAACCAGTAAAAAGCAGAAATTTGATAAATGGAAGCGAAGTAACATTCATTAGATGCACCTAGTGGTGTAACCAGCTGTGTTTAACCTGAAGCAGACCGAGTATCAAATCAAAATTCGAACCAGTTCAGACTGGTCCAGAGCCCTCTGGTCAAGGTCAGAATCAAAACGGGAAGCCCTACTCTTTGGATCTTGAGAATTAAGACCCAGTCCACAAAAAACCAAACCGAGATTGAAAATTTGTTGGGGAATGTTATACAAATTCCTCATTAACCTAGTCCTAAGTCCTAACCAAAGCTGACTTAACCACTCTAAAGAATGTAGTAAATGTGCCCTCCCTCTTCTAGGTTTTGCAAAAAACTAGAAAGTGTTCTAGTATGAATCTCTTGTAATCATCAGTTTTTTCAAATTATTTCTTTTTCATATTTTTCGGGGGTACTTTGCTCAAAGAACAAACATATCAAGAGCACTAACAGGATTTTCTTATTATAGCTTTTCTCTAATTCAATGGTTACATCAGCAGACGTACAGAGACCCAAATGAATTCCTAAATCCGAATGGAACTAATCCTTAAATTAACTGAACTGATATTGGTTCATATATTTTACCCCATATAAATGATGCATTTATTTGGACCTCAACCAAAATTAAACTTGTCAGATGCAGGCCCAAGTTGCAGCCATAGTAACAAAGTATTCCGTACCTTCTCGAACATTCATTAAAGTACTACGATTAGGCATCTGCCGTATAAAATGTACCATACCGAACATAATGCATATTAAATTCATTAATACATACTAATGCTTATATTTTCTGGAAAATAGTCTAATTATCTCCGTACTTTTTCATATTTAATCTCGTATGATTTACGAATGTACACATACCGTGCCGAACAAGACACATGCCAAATATTTGCCGCTACACAAACCTTGTTACTATGGTTGCACCGTTGCAGCATATATATTCAAATGAGACAGTGATGTTGGTAGAAATCAAGGATAAAAACTAAGATCCTAACAAAAATATATAGATCTAGAAAATCTCCAGCTAATGTCATCCTTATCCAGGTGGATCTTTATATCAGATATTCCAAAGATTTTATAAAAAATCTAAAATTTCTTAGTTTTCCCATGAATTTATAAAAAATGAACATTGTCGTTACTAAAGCACCCCCATTCACCCAAAATATTTCAGAGTTATATAACTCCATAGTAATACAATACTCAATAATACAATACAATACTCTCAAGATCAGGATCATATCTTATCCCTATGGCAATGAGGAGATGCAAAAAATTCATTCAAGATTTCAATGAGACAAACTAGAGATTGATGCAAAACAAAAGATGAAGGTTGATCTATATAAATTTTCACTTTGATCCAATCTTAGGTTGAATCCACAAATAAACAGATGCAGTAAATTCAGTAAATTCTATTAAACACTAAAAAAATTTAAAAGAAGTTACACAAATTTCATAAATTTAAAAGATCTGTAACATACTAACATCTCTATTCATAGAAGAATGAAAATTCCTAAAATCTAATACTAAACAACCCCCCCCCCCCCCCCCCAACCCACCATTAAAAAATAAAATAAAACATAACTAATAGTTTCGACTTTTTTTTATTGGAATGATAGGCATTTGCCTTAATATATTAAGGGTCAACAACCCAATTAAAGGATAAAAGCAACAAGGAAAAGGCCCCATGGGAGCACGGTAGAAGAGGTATCAACCCGCTTCCACAGACCAAAGAATCCAAGTCCCTTAATGTATTACATGTCTATCATCTAGGAAAGAAATACCCCCCTCTCCCATACAAAAATTACCCCAATCAAGGATGAGGCTCTTGGCTAGCACCCAAATATTCTCCCCATATGGCCTTTGACCCCTAAAAATAAATAGATTGCGATTAACACAGGTCGACCACACCAAATCAGGAACTAACAGTTGAGAAACCTTGTCCTTCACTGACTGGTCTCCTGCCCTGGCTGCCCTCCTCAACCGCTGAGCCACCAACCACATGCCCTCCACATCTTGGAAAACCATGTCCACCCCCGAAGCATTCTTCAAATGCTCCCAAGCCCACCGAAGCATCCTTCAATAGTTTCAACTTGTCAGACTTTAAACAGGGCTCATAAAGGAGCTTTAGATCAATGAATTCCTTTAGGAGTCATATATCAACTCAAACACCACCCATTTGGCCTTAACCTTCTAACTCTCAATTTATCTAATAGTTTTGACTAATTAGACTCTTAACAGGGCTCATAAAATAGTTTTGACTTTCGAAATATTAGAATCTTAACAGGGCTCATAAAGAGCTTTGGATCAACTGAATTCCTTTAGGACTCGCACATCAACTCTTTACACCAACCATGTAGCCTTAACCTTCTAACTCTCAATTTACGGAGTCAGACACGCTTTAGAATTTCTTTAAGTCAGAGTTTTTTCATTCTTGAAGTTGAACTGTGGAGATATTTTTGAATTCTTTGGAGGCTTTTTAGATTTCTTTAGAGGCTATTTAAAATTGGCTCTTTAAGAGCTCACCAATATTTTGCATTTTCCTCCTCCCTGCATACTTAGTTTAACATTCATATCACAAACATATGACAAATCACTTCAACCAGATCAACCAATCATGAGGCTTTACTTATCTCAAAAGATCCTTGTTGGAAATATATCCAATGTGATAGGGCCATCGATAAAAGCAAGATTAAATGATTGCTACGCAATAAACATATGACAAACCATGTCTTCAACCAGATCAACCAATCATGAGGACTTACTCATTCCCAAGATCCTTGTTAAGATATGTCCAACATGATATGCCACTGATAAAAGCAAGATTAAATGATTGTTATGCAATAAATATGCTACCACTGGTGATTTTACATGTTTTAGTATGCATTTGACAGGTCACTCAATTCTAAAGCTCGTCATTGCCTCAAAGTGACATCCTAAATTCAAAAAGAATTAAGATTATTTCATGACAGATTCTAAGGCTTCCAAATTTTTTATTAGATACCATAATACTTATTCAAGAGAAAGAGAGATTATGGAAGAGGAAGATAATGATGTAATTGGTTTGACTGATCCTCAATCCAGTCCAAGACCCCAACCCGAAATTCTCCCACATTAGAAAAGAATTCGTGATGGTTCAAGAGAATCTTTGGATAGAATGCTTTGTACGTAAGTGTAATGATGTTGATCTTAGGAGTAGGAACCCAACTCAAACCCAGACAACCATTAAAAGTCGGTACAAGAAAGAGGAGATAAACACTTATCAAAGTATTGAATATTTTCTCCATCGTGATGACAATGCTTTCGGAGATCCTGCCTCAACCCAATTTAAGAAAATGATAAAAAAAGTTGGGTGATTTCGGCCAAAGATTTAAAACATCCACCCCATATCAATTATTTGGATCGTCTTGTGAAGGAAGTGGAAACCACAAAAGCTATACAGGGAGGATTTGAAGGTCTCTGGATGCATTATCATGGCTGATGACTGGACTGCAGGAGATAGTCAAAAGTTCATTTTCTTATTAAATATCTCACTGACACACTAATTTTTGTATTCTACTGATGTATCTACACACTCACAAACTATCATTTACTTGTATAATCAATTAAACAAGGTAGTAGAATAAATAGGAGAGGAGCAAGTTGTCCAAGTTCTCACAGACAACACTTTCTTTTACTGCTGCAGATGAACACCTTATGAAAAGGCAGAATCACCTATATTGGACGAACTACTAGTGTGTCATTTGCATACAACACGAGACAGAAGGACATCTTGTAGCACCCAGACCAGAAACTCATCCTCCCATTTCAGCTAATTTCATTTGTCCACTCAGAACATTGGCGACTAGCAAGAACAATAAAGGAGAGAGAGGGACACCGAGTCTCTTTGCATGCTGAAATAACCGATTGGACAACCAAGTCGACCATCAACAGTCAATGAAAGCTTCACTGTAGCAATACAGTCCCTGGTCTTCCCACACCACATCCCAGAAAAGCCATAACATTACAGCCCGTGCCAATGGAATTTTCAATTCACTTTATCGGTCTATTTTCAAAATCCAGCATACCCGGGCCTTCTTTCCTCGGATGCTGCAAGGATGCATTCTTGAGCAACCATGAGTATCAAGCAATGATCTACCCTGAATGAATGCTAATTGATTTTCTTCAATGAGAAAGCCCAGAGTTCCTCTAAGTCTGTTACCCAGGACTAAAGACACCAAAATTAGGACTACAATCTATAAGCAGTTTTTAAACAATCTCTTCTTACTTTACAAAAACATTACAATGCTTAGGGAAAGACCAACCCAATCAAGATTATGATATGCCCAAGAAGAGTCAAACCAACAATTAGCATATAGAAGTCATGTCGCTTGTACTGATACAATAAGAAAATAAGAACAAGCAAGAAAGAATATCTTCACAAATATAGGTTCCAATTGTTAGCTGTTTGACCAATGATAAAACTGCAGAAGGAAACACGAAACAATTAAACACTTGCATGTACAGTAACACACATATAGCAGGATAGATGTTAAAAAGGATGCCAAAGTACAGGCAACAAGGAAAATCTGAAAATACAGCAAATAAGTAAGATCAAAGAACACCTCCTCATCTACTGGCACAGTCCAACCATATTCAGGAGACCAATCCAAAGACGGGCGCAAGTCCTTGCAAAATGCCTCATAAGTTTTTCCTTCACCCAATGGAGGATTTGACAATTTCACCTAATATGATCACAAGAAATTTTTACCAACAACGTATTCCTTAAAGCGACATATCAACTTCTTTCAGATCGTAAATTATTCTAGCCATTTAAATAATAACAAATTGCCAAACAACTATTTTAAACTCACATAATAAATTAGGAAGATAAACATGTATCTATAAAAAATTCAAGAAAAAAGCTAGACATTTTCAGAAATTTTTGAATAAAAAATTGGATGTTTCCTCGAAATGTATAAATATTAAGGTAAACACCTAAGAATTTTGAGCAAAGATAAGGAGTCTCCTCCCCACCAAAAATAAAAAAGCCTGTCAATGAATCGGAAACCTTAATATTCATATCCGCTCCTAAATCTTTTAAATTCGGATGTTCAAACTTTGATTTTTTTGGATTCAGAATAGTTATGAATGTTTTTTTGAATGGGTATGAATATTTTATGGATAAATTACATATCCACATATGGACACCAATATTTTAAAACCGAACAGTTTATTGGACCGAAAAATGACCTGATTAAGAGTCACTAGTTCAACTGTTGAGTTAATTGAACTGTGATATCATCATAACATGATAAATATCTTAATTATTATTAATTAATAAACATTTTACAAAAAAATTAAATAACTTGTAACAATTTCTATGAGCAGCACCTTACCAATCATGATCTAATATATTTTCATATTACATTCAAATTAAATTATAAAAATAAATGAATGCACCTATTTACCTTAAAAGGACATAATCAAGCCACCTCTTCACTTTGTCGGTTCTAAAAGGTGGAATAAAAGTGACCCTTTTGAATTTTGATTATCAACATTAATTTTTACATGGTTTAAGAATTAGCTAGTCCAAAACATCCCAAAACCCAATCTCAAAAATTGTCGGTTCAACCAAGGGGTTGACCAATTTTTACATTTTAAACCACCCTGATTAAAGGACGATGCAGAGCGGATTCAAAGATTTTTTGAATAATTGACAGGCTTACCCAAAACACAAAAAATAGAAAAAAAAGTCATAAAATATCGTACCATCCCAATTCACAACCCAAAACTATTTTTGTTGAAACACTATCATTTTAGGTAAATTAGATTCTCCAACATACAACGTAGGAAATAATTTGAAAACAAATATTTAAAATTATACTAAATTTTTTAAGAGGTTTTTGACCATGAAAAAGGTGTTATTTAGTTGTAATGCCCTCCACGAAATTAAAGATCTCAAAATAAAATCTTTCCAATGAGATAAATTTCATCTCCATGGATTTACAATTTAATAATATGATTTATTTTGCAACATCTCAAGTTTACACACAAAGATTTGTCCACTTTGTCCCTTAATGGGCTCAACTTTAAAATGTCTTTGCACGAAAGACTTGTACTCACATATAAACTTAAACTATCCTCCCATCTTAAGCGATGAAGGACTAAATTATAATATGGGCACTCACCTCAAGAGCACACAAATGACATCATTCCACTAACGAGCCCACACATATCCATTGGGGGTCATATACAGCCATAGCATAGTAGAAAGCATGAAATAATGCACCAAGCTTACACACAAAGATGTGTAACTAAATGGGCCAACGGCTTTAAGATATGTCTTCGTATGTAATAGTTATACTAATGTATAAACGCATACTATCCTCCTCTCTAGGTGATGTGGAACTAAAGCATGGCACGAGCACTCACCTCTCTACCATGTCAATGGGTGGTCATATGTCCGTCCCCATGTGGTATCGTCCTCACTCATCGCCTACATGAGCACAATTACACATGCGTTTTGAAGCAATGACCCTTACAAAGTGGATAATATATTTGTGTGTAAGCTTGGAGCATTACACATTTAAAATTAAAAACTTATTTTTTAGATTTTTCATGATTTTTAGATAAAATTGCACTAGAAGTTTGGAACAACTTTATTATCGATTAAAATAACATTGAGAACAATACATTTCATTATTTCATAAAGTTCAAAATCTCGAAGAAATTTTTACAATGAGATAAATTTCACCTCCATCCAAGTTATGATTAAAAAGTTGTGATTTTTGTCATGTTCAGGTATAATTCAAATATGTTTCGAAAATATTTCATTTTGGGGTTAATTGTAGAAATTCTTTCCAACCCAAATTTTAAGGAATTAAAGAAAAACAAACATTGCTTCAAAATGTTTTTCTGAAAAACTTTTGTGAAAGTAAAACCGATAGTTTATGTTCTTCAAAAAATCATAGATCCTTTAGAGAAACTTGCATTAAAGATTCATTTTTTCTCTACAAACTCCGTAGTTGAATTTTTTGGATTACATATTCTTTCAACTTAAAACCTTAGCCCATGTTTGGTTCGAGAATAAACCCATAATAAATTGGAATTAGTCAGAATAGTCTCATTATGGATGTTTGGATAATTGGAATAAATGAGAATCTGTATGTCAAAATTAATTAGTATAAAGTGGTATATGGATTTCATCCACCCCATTAGAATTAAGTTATTCCACGTTATTCAAATCAAAAGAATATGTGGGCCCAATGTCAAATAAACTGTCATTACCTCTTATAAATCAAGAGTCATCATTTTTTTAAAGCCACCAATTAACAAACAAATCTATAATGCAGTAATGTCCAAACTTCCAAACCAACAAAGCAAATAAACAAAAATTACAATGTCATGCAAACAACTAAAGCATCAACTTTATCAATCACTATCAAAATAGGTTAGTTATTTATACATTTTTTTTGTTTTAATTAAACATCAACTATTCATTTGTTTCAAGGTCAATCGTTTTTTTTTTTTAACAATGCCTAGGAGTGTATACTAGCTCAAGCGCTTGACAGGTGGATAACCACCTAGACCAATATGGACCACCTAGCTGCCTAGGACCAAGAGGCCCAAGACAACTATAGTGTGATGTCTGTCATAACAGTACATATCTGGTGTTGAGAGCGATAGGTTTTCAGCTGGAGTGTGTGTTTCCTGCAATGGCAGTAGTTATTTCAATCAGTTTTATTGAGCAGGCTACGTTCTTCATATTATATGTTTAGAGTAGTAGTGTATTAATCGCTCTACAAAACATGTGCATTGGGAGTTATTATTATCCTTTATTATGTTTTGAGACTCTATTTTGATGTTGATGTGATGTCAATCTTTATTTACATTTATTTGATTACTTGATATTTTGCGATACAGATGATTTTGGGACATCATGATCATTACCTCCATATTGATTTGATTATCAAAAAATCACAAAGGGCCTCTCTTATCCTTGAGGTTTTAAACTTGCTTGCAGTAACACTTATAATTCCTAAATGAATATATCAATCAGTACTCAAACTAAGCACTTCAAGAATCCAAAAAGATGATGCCCACATAACAACACTCAAGAACCTTGGATTTAGACCAATTGTTAAAAAATTTATTGCTCCACATTAGACCATCATTTCACGTCTATAGTAAAGCTTGCTGCTCTAAAAAATCATGAATACTATAAAATTCACAACACCTATTCAACATTTCTTAAAACATTTTACTATGATCCTGATCCAAAGACAAGATTTCATGTATTTCATAAGGAATCGGAAACTGAAAAAGACATCATTTATAGAATTAAAGAGGGAGTTGATGTGGAGAGGTGCAAAATATCATTGAAACTGAAAGAAATAAGATAGCTAAGACCAGCATAGCTTTATAGGTCAGACTAATGGGCAATTAAGAACAGTATGTTTAGAGAATGGGTATAGTTGAGATGAGAATATTAAGATGAATAAGAGGCTGGACAAAGAAGGATAGCATAAAAAATAAATATATTCGTGAAAAGTTAGAGATTCCTTCAGTACAGAATAAGATAATGAAAAATTGTTTGAAATGGTTTACACACACGCGATGGAGACCAATGGGTGAACTAGATAGGAGAAGTGATTTGATCATCACTGAAGGGGCTTCAAGGACAAGGGATAGGCCAAAACAACTTTGGATGGAAACAGTAAAGGCATGTTAATTATTCATGTTTTGGAGAACATGACCCTTAATAAGTTGAATGGAAAAAAAAATAAAAAAAGATTCATGTAGCTGACCCCAAAGTTTTGGGATAAAGTTGTTCTAATTATGACCTGAGTCTCAAAAAACATATTCCTCTGCTGACCCATTTTTATGTTCTCTGTTAGCTACACAAACTTACATTCATGCTATTGGTTCCATACCTTTTATACTTAGCTGTACATGATGCATGAAACTATGTAACTAGAGATGAATCCACAGGTGGATCAGAGAACAAAAAATTATTGAAAGATTTACCTCAACTTTATCTTTCCCCAGCAACTGAGTAACTCTTCCAGACCAATAACAATGGTCAGACCACCAGTCAACCATATCTCCCACCTTCCATACATCATTAATGATAGCTATTACATCAGATATGTCATCAAGATCGAACTTCTCACTTTCATGGTAGAACTGAGGAAATGAAGGGCGCATCATCAGCATTGTTTTCTTCTCCCCGGAACAAAGCCATGGGGTTTTCTGGTAAAGTTTTGACCAATGTAACCCTATCAATTGATAAACTGCACCCATTAACTTAATATTATATAAATATCATGAAAATATGAAGAAATAAACGACTAACCAAGATTGTCAAATGGGCAAAAAAAATAAGTTTTCTGATCTGAAATATTAAAACAACGCATATTATGCATTCTTCTAAGTTTTATCCTCCTTATTTATCAGTCTCTCAGCTGCCACACTAGAGAGTAGAGATCCAGACACTCAATGTTTGGTCGACCAAATTCAGCAAGCAAGCGATATCAACATAAACGAGGTGGTTAGAGAATGACTACTACTGGAGATCTTCTGAATGAAGAGATCAGGTACTTTAGAAGGTGACAAGCACATTCTTAAAGAAATTATTATTCAACATTTGGAAAGTTGGGAACTGGACTTACACAAGACCAATTTGAAGTTGTGGAGGAATTTTTTTAGAAAACAAAACCTGTTATTTGATCTTTGAAGAGGACCTGACAAGATCATCCTATGGAAACCCTACGCCCCCGTTGGTTCGAGAAGAGGACCAGAATAAGTGGGGAATTAGTCAGAATAGCCTCAAAATGGGTGTTTGGAAGACTGAAATAAATGAGAATATGTCAGAATTAACTTGTATAAAGTGGTATATGGATTCAAATCAACCCCTGAATTAAGTTATATCAAGTTATTCAACCCAAAAGAATATATAGGCCCACTGTCAAATCAAATATGTTATCACCTTTTATAATTCAACTATCAAATCAACTATCATCATTTTTTCACCTTTTCCAAATCCTTGTCCACACCTTATTCACATTTTATGCAAACAACAAAAAATTTATTATTACGTTTCCCAATAAGAATAATTGAAAACACAACCAAACAAAATATCATTTATCCTTATTTATCCTAGAATAGTCATAAACCTCATGATAACTCAATTCTCTATCCAAATAGAAGCTACAAGCTCCTAGTAGCAGCAATAATACATGATTAAACTCAAGCTACCTGAGTTCAACAGAAAGCATCAAAGGTTTCTCAAGTAGATCTCAAAAAAGTTGGAACACCTCTGAAGTACAGAGGTGTTCATGGTGATGAGGAGAAGGTCAATATCATAATAACGCAATTACATAATCATGTACACAATGGGAATAATATCAGGCAGCGTAACAAGATGAAAGAGGCAATGAAAATCTGGGATTACAAAATATTTTTCAACAAATTCACATATTCAGGGCAAAGAAATCATAAATCGGATAAGAGATGAATACGCCTAGGAATTGAACTCATAATCAATGACTCCAAGTTTGTTCTTTAGATGTCCTTTTGTTAATTGATTTGGGAGTTGGTAAGGAAAGCTATTGGTTCAACTTGTTGCTTCCATAATATTGATGATATATGGGATTTCTTTTGTCATAGACAGAAGAAAGGTGATCGTAGTAATGAAGCTAAATTTCAATGACTAATTCCTCAAGCGTTTGTTAGAGTATTTGATTGACTCATAATGAAGGTCTTTATCTATAAAAAAAGAGGGTGTATGTGAAATACTTGAGCGCAAATTTCACATATGCTAAAGGATTGGGTGAAGATGATTCTCCAAGTAGACAATCCTTCCATGATTATAGGTCATTCTTGGTTGGTCAGGAATTAATTTTATGTTATTTATCGATTTGGATTTTAATCCTAATCGACATTTTTATTTGAATTGGATGGAGATCCCTCGTCTCCTTTTGTTTGAGGGCTTTTATTAATAAAAGTTCCTACCTTTATTCAAAAAACAAATCAATGACTCCAAGTAAACCCTTCTTTCAATCTAATCTTTCCTAGATCTACCAACACCACAACAACAATTTACCAAGAAAAGGCCTAATTGAAAGATTGATATTTAGGAAACAAGACAACAATTAATTGAGCGAATCCAGAGCACAAAAATTAATAATAAAAACCAATGCTAGGAATAATAGTCATTAAAATGATGGTCAACCGCAAATGTTTAACATTGACATTCGGCTCCCATAATGTGTAGACAAAAAATGAGCAATTCTGTTCACATTGTAAAAATACTAAACTGAAAATGCCGTGTAATTTCATAGATACATGTGAAAAGTAACATTGAGGACATTAATTTTCCTACAAAGAATCCATATTATCTGATAGATAAAATGAACTATGAATGGCTTAGATGGTATTGAAATTCTTGTGCAAACAATAAGTAATGGATAGGGTCAAAGAAGATTGACCTTCACCCGGATAGTCAAAAAACTCCAATTGGTGCCAGGTTTGCCCTTTCCTCAGGGAAGTATCTCTTATCTGACAAAATTAAAATATATATAAAAGAATTTGAAAGTTCAGTCATGTTGATGGTATCTGGTTAGCATATCTAACAGAAGGTAATTAATTATGTAAATAGACAGCAATATTCCAATAACATAAAATGAAAGATTAAATCACAAGCAAACCATCTTAATGAAGTCATCTGGAAAAAGATTTAAAAACCATGTGAGTGCATCAATTCGATGGCTATCAGAATCACAAATTGCTCCACTTCTAGATAAAAGGCTTTAGACAGTAAAAGATCAAAGATGTTCATCAATTTCATTTTTATTTTATTTTTTTGAGAAAAATTTAGGAACATCTTATTCATAAAGGTATCATGAACAAAAGGAGATGAGGGACATCCATAAAAATAAGAGAAGGAAGGAAAGAAGGGAGGAGGGGAGGGAGGATCCTCTTGTATGGAAAGACCCACTCATAAACGAACCCCAAATAATCACTTTACGAACCAAGAATTACCCACTATGGTAGAAGGTGCCTCTGCTGCTAAAACTGCACTCGCCCAAGATCTAAGAATTGAGGATGTAGCCGCCCATTTGTTTTCCAAGTAGATCCTCTTTTATGGAAGATGAGATAGTTGCGTGTGAGCCAAATCCTTCATCATACCACGTGAGGAACCAACCATTCCTATTGGTTAAATCACCTTCGAAACATATTTCTTCTGAATCTTCACAAGGAACTTGTTGTGTGCATTCAAAAACTGGTTGAACTTTCCGCTAACTTGGAATCAATAATACCACTGAATTTAGAAATAGACATGATTTCAACTCCATTGCAACCATCAGAAACCCCAACTCCACCAGGCTCAATGTTGAATAAAACACTCCCATCAAAGTTGAATTTTATATGACCTAAAAGCAGACAAGTCAAAATAAATTCTATTTTAACATGAAACCACATATAGCTGCTCAAGTGGATAGGGTGGTGCACACCACTTATGTCCTGCCCACAGCCATGTGGAATTTCTCTGTGCTTTCATTATGTTGCTTTATTTTCTTTATATTCTATATTGTTTTAATAAATGTGATGAGACCACTTATAACAAAAAAAAATGGCACCATAGATAATTTTCCAGCTTCCCATCACCTAATGAAAAGATAAACGGAAAACAAATCTAATTACTGAATCACCATTTCCCAAATTCCAATTAGCTTTTTTTTTTTGCTTGGTAAAATTCCAATTAGTTGCAATCACTATACACATCTCTGGCCGGTTCTTCACATGCTCATGTCTTTCCTTTAAAAATCCACTTGTCCCTGTTGCTATATGAGACATAATCTTCTATTTACTCTTGCATAATTCTTCTAAATTCCGAAATCCAAAGAATGGTAGCAGGTTCTCTAGAATAACAGTCCTTCAAAAGTCATCCATCTTTCTCACAATAAAGAACAGATCACGAATTAAACAGCAAAAGGCAGATCCCCACATCTTAATCCAACAAGAACACAACTCTGACTAATTCCAGTAGCAGAAGGTTGAGCAGTAACACAGATACCTTTATCTATAGCAGAAATGATAAAAGATCAGCAGAATAGGCCAGATTTGTTTGTCCATAAAATAGGAATCACGTTTGCAGCTATTATGTTTATTGTTTGAGTTTCTTAAATTTATCATTACCACCTATGTTAGAAAAGCTTCTGTATTAGTTCAAAATAGCAAACTACGTAGCTCCTTCATATAAAATTGCTGTGAGTTGGCAGTAAAAGCAAGTGTATTCTAAGAATCAGAGCATTGGAAACTAAGAAGGCAACAAATACATGTTTTGTTTGAAATTAAATTAAAAATGAGTCATACAACATAGTTTATAAAATTGGCTTCCATAACCTTGGAACGAAACCAAGCACCACGATAACCATCTTCAAAAGTCCTCGATTCAATTTGTTGTCCAATCTGAAAATGTGGTTCGTGGTTCGTCGCCATATTACCAAAGTAATGTACGTCTATGTGGAAAAGATGCGCATAACTAGAACCAGCACCTGAGAGAGTGTCACAAATAATGTAAAAGGTTATGCATTCAATTCATTCGAATATATACTTCATTTATTGTGATTTGTGAAGGTATGTAACCCAATCTAAATTAGATTAAGAAAAGTACATACTATGTTAAAACTGCAAGAATGACCGAGTGTGTCATCACCCCCCAAAAGCACGTGCACCCAAATACCTGCTTAAAAATAGAGACTCAACAAAAACTCAAAAGGAAAATCTATGTTTACAGCAAGGGCTAACAATGGGACAATTAGGCATAACTAACGCATTAGGAAGCTATCGCCGTGAACCAGTCTCAATTTTTTGTTCACATAAGAATAATCTACATCTACAACATGGGATGGCGTCAAGGTGGGTTTCATAACCACTTTTTTTTTAAAGGTATATACTTGTCTGATGAAGTCCACACCCTTTAATATTTTTCCTAATCTAGTGTATACCAGATTATGCTAGTACATACTAGGTTATGAAAAATACAAAAGGGTATGCATTCAATTCATTCGAGTATATACTTCATTTTCTGCAAATGTATGTGATATACTTAATCACGGAAAGTATATACTCGATGATGACTCTAAAAGCGTATCAGCATTCAACACCCCAAAAGCGCGCAAGCACATATACCATCTCAAAAATAAAGACTAGCAAAAACTCAAAAGGCAAAAATCCATGTCTACAGCATGGGTTGGCATGACAGGAAATTCAAAACGTACCAAATAAAAACACCTAAAACGAAAACCCTAGATTGGTGGTCCAAAAAAATAAAAATCATCATGTATTGTAAATGAACAGAGGATAGAAGAAATACAAATCTCCTAAAACCAAACTGAGATGAGGATCCTCAATATCCACTCCTATCAAGCACTTCTGAACCCTCTCGAGACCGCCGGAGATGGCGCAGACGATGAAGGGGCGGCGGCGGATGTCGGTGAAGTGGTGATGTTCGGCTCGAACGGCCGGGGTGGTGGACGGCGGTGATCTTGGCGGGAATGGAGCGGACGGTGATTAAGGGCGGTGCGAGGAGTGAAAGCGGTTTCTCTCTCTCATCATTTTTTAACTTTTCTGTTTTTTGAAATTGAAAATTGGATTAAATATAATGGAAAAATTAAATCCAAGTATTGTTTTAATTCAAGAGTGTCGATTTCATTTACTTTAGGAAACGTTATGTCTTCCGCCCGCCCAAATGTATTCTTTTTTAAATAAAAAAAAAATATATATATATATATATATGCGATCGAACGGTCCACATCGCGGCCGCACCCGCCGTTCGCTGCACATAATCGGTCTCATATATATATATATGTCATTTATGGATTTATATTACTTTTTATAAAATTAAAAGTAAATTATTTATTTTAATTATTGTATTAATTTATTTATACGAATTATTAAAAAAAATTATAAGAACAAGTCGTATTTTAAAAAATGTCTTCATTTTGAAGGCCCTCTTTTGGTACTCCAAATATGGAGGATGAGAGAGTGATCCTCCATATTTGGAGGATCACTTTTTCAATTTTTTTTAAATGGAAATAATTTTTATATATAGTTTTAATTTTTATAAAATTAGTATTATTGAAAAAATGTCGTCGATACATTTCAAATAAATTTAATAAAAAATATGTTTAACATATATTTAAAAAATTATTATTTAATAATAAAAAAATTAATCAAATACATATATCAATTTTTGAATAACCAACAAATTACCGATCATTTAGTTTGGAATTGATAATCTTAACTTCTACCAATTTTAAATTTATCAATATTTATCAACTATGTGTAATCTATATTACTATATAAAAGGCTCTTAAACCAAAAACCTGCCGTTTGACCTTTTTACCCCTGTCTATATAAAAGGCTCTTAAACCAAAAACCTGCCGTTTGACTTTTTTACCCTGTCAATTCATTCAATCTCATTACAGTCCATTCATAGCACTTTAATGACAATCATTTTTTCATTTAACCCCTACATTTCTATTCAATTCCAAGAAAACTCATTTACATCATTTTAATCTTATTTATACCACTTTAATGACAATCATTTTTTCATTTAACCCCTACATTTCGATTCAATTCCAAGAAACCCCATTTATATCATTTTAATCTCATTTATAGTATTTTATAATACAATACATTTCAATATGTAACATATTCATTAACTTATAATTAAAATTGATTATCATAATATTATTATGATACTCTTACATTTCTACTCAATTCTATGAAATCCATTTACAATATTTTAGTTTCATTCATAGTTTATTATAATACATACATTTTATCATTTAACATATTAATTAACTTATAGTTAGATTTGATTATCACAATATTATTAAGATAAGACATGATATATTATACATTGAAAATATAATTCACAAAAAAAATTATTCCCATTTCATATGCAAAAACATGATATATTAAAAAAATGTATCAAATATTAATGTAATTCACATCTATTCGCATTTACTCTATTCTCTTGGATTTCTCTACTCTATTAATGCCCCAAATAATCAATAGTCCATAAGCTCATTCCAAAAAAAAATAATAATAATTCACAGTAATTAAAAATACAATCCAATAAGAAAATAAACATATAAAATACTGGTACAAAAAAAAATATTGCTATAAAAATGGACAAATTCAGATTTGAGCTTTGTGTGAACTCAACAATAGATTTATTCAATGAAAATCCATTCATATCATTGTAATCTCATCCATAATTTATTCATATTTTCATCATATCTCGTATGACATATTAAAAGTTTAAGCTTCATATTTAATTATACTTATATGACGACTGCTATAGATATATCATAAAATAATATTAATAATTTACATCATTTATGATAAAATTACATTCATATGCTGACTTATCTATGAAAAATTCTTTTACATCAATTATGATTAAATTACATTAATATACCGACTAAAATTATATTAATATGTTTATTATTTTATAATCATATTTGAGTATCATAATATTATTAGGATAATAGGATCCTTATAAAATGAAAATATATTCAAAATATAATTCTAAAAAAAAATTCTCATTTCATATGCAAAGACATGATACATTAAAAAAGATATCAAATATTAATGTAATATCTTCACTATAGATTTTCAAATTATATTATGAAAATTCATCTACCCTTCATTCAATCTCCTCATCATTCATCCCCTCTCCAATAGATTTTCAAATTATATTATGATAATTAAGATAATCAAATCTAATATTTAATAATTGGAGAGGGGATGAATGATGAGGAGATTAATGTAATTTGATTATCTTAATTATCATAATATAATTTGAAAATCTATTGATTTGATTATCTTAATTATCTTAATATCAATTGGAGAGGGGATGAATGATGAGGAGATTGAATGAAGGGTAGATGAATTTTCATAATATAATTTGAAAATCTATAGTGAAGATATTACATTAATATTTGATATCTTTTTTAATGTATCATGTCTTTGCATATGAAATGAGAATTTTTTTTAGAATTATATTTTGAATATATTTTCATTTTATAAGGATCATATTATCCTAATAATATTATGATACTCAAATATTATTAAAAAATAATAAACATATTAATATAATTTTAGTCGGTATATTAATGTAATTTAATCATAATTGATGTAAAAGAATTTTTCATAGATAAGTCAGCATATGAATGTAATTTTATCATAAATGATGTAAATTATTAATATTATTTTATGATATATCTATAGTAGTCGTCATATAAGTATAATTAAATATGAAGCTTAAACTTTTAATATGTCATACGAGATATGATGAAAATATGAATAAATTATGGATGAGATTACAATGATATGAATGGATTTTCATTGGATAAATCTATTGTTGAGTTCACACAAAGCTCAAATCTGAATTTGTCCATTTTTATAGCAATATTTTTTTTTGTACCAGTATTTTATATGTTTATTTTCTTATTGGATTGTATTTTTAATTACTGTGAATTATTTTTTTTTTTTTTTGGATGGAGCTTATGGACTATTGATAATTTGGGGCATTAATAGAGTAGAGAAATCCAAGAGAATAGAGTAAATGCTAATCAAATATGTGTGAATTAAATAAATGCGAATAGATGTGAATTATATTAATATTTGATACATTTTTTTAATATATCATGTTTTTGCATATGAAATGGGAATAATTTTTTTTGTGAATTATATTTTCAATGTATAATATATCATGTCTTATCTTAATAATATTGTGATAATCAAATCTAACTATAAGTTAATTAATATGTTACATGATAAAATGTATGTATTATAATAAACTATGAATGAAACTAAAATATTGTAAATGGATTTCATAGAATTGAGTAGAAATGTAAGAGTATCATAATAATATTATGATAATCAATTTTAATTATAAGTTAATGAATATGTTACATATTGAAATGTATTGTATTATAAAATACTATAAATGAGATTAAAATGATGTAAATGAGTTTTCTTGGAATTGAATCGAAATGTAGGGGTTAAATGAAAAAATGATTGTCATTAAAGTGTTATAAATAAGATTAAAATGATGTAAATGAGTTTTCTTGAAATTGAATAGAAATGTAGGGGTTAAATGAAAAAATGATTGTCATTAAAGTGCTATGAATGGACTGTAATGAGATTGAATGAATTGACAGGGGTAAAAAGGTCAAACGGCAGGTTTTTGTTTAACATAACTAGTTTGTTTCAGGTAATAATTATGTTTAACATAGTTTGATTTTGACTATCAACCTCCAATTATTCAACTTTAAGGAATCAATAATTGGACGGATCATCTATTCCTATTAATAAAAAATGTAACTTTACAAAAAATATCTCACCGCTCATATCAATAATTTTTATTGGTGGGAACAATGAGGGAGGGAGGCTGAGGGGGTGATGAAGAGCGAACTGTGAGGAGGGGGTGATAGAGGAAAACCCTCCCCCTCTCCAGCCTCTCTTTCTCTCCCTTTCTCTCTCTCCCCCTCCCCCCCCCCCCCTCCCCATCTCCAGCCTCGTTTGACGTCGGTGTACCGCATGATGGGCTTCCATACGAATGAAGAACATGAAACTTGGTTTGGGAAGTTGCGGAGAATATTGAACCCGACCTTCCACTCAGTGGCAGAGCCACCAAAGGCCCGGGGGGGCACAGGACCCCCCTGATTTTTTTTAATTTACTTTTAAGCCCTTTTATGTTTTGAGGGATGGAATTTTAATTAGGACTATAGGTTATGGGCCCCAACCACATAAGAAATTCTCTAAACAAAAACAACCCAACACATCCATCTGAAACATTTACATGTATGATGTACCTTCACCTCTTCTTTTAATTAACCCTCTCATCCACATAAAACAAAAGTCTATTTTGATTTTACATTTTCATTGACCCCAAGCCTTCTTCAATATCCCACACACAGCTATAGAGGCATGGACTCCGCTCCTCAGCATCCCCACTCAAGCGCCCATCTTGAAAAAAATAAATTTTTTAATCTTTTTTTTGGTATCTCAATTGTTCCTAATATCAATCTTCATCTCTAAAAAAATCCTTATTTTTTATCTTTTGTTCCATTAATCATCCCACAATTGGGAATCTGCAATTAAGAATCCTCTCCTCTCATCCAACAACACTTCGAAGATATATACTTTTTCCCTTTCACTGTCACTGTTATTAATTTATTTAAAGTTTAAAATATTTGTATAAATATTTAAAATAATCAAATCATTCAATATTTTTAGAATATGAAATCTCATTGAGGTCAAATTTAAAGGTATGTATTGCTTTTTAAATTTGGGTTTCGATATTTTTTTTTGTGAATCGTCATCGATATGAAATTTGATAAATCGTTTTAAAATAATTTTAAAATTATTCAGAGATATGTTTTATGTAAGTATTTTTATTTTATTTCATACATATTCATTTTTTAAGTTATGCTATTGAAATTGATAAAAAAAATATATAATGATATAACTTTAGAAAATATATACGTAAGTCACATTAGACCCCCCCTTCATAAAAATTCTGGCTCCGCCACTGCTTTCACTCATTACACAACATAGAACCCCTTTGATTAGCCTTAATCACCCTCTAAATAAATGACTATCGCTTCTATTCAACCAAAGCCTATTTATAGTGCTAGCCCTACATGTATGCCCCTCCCCTATAAACCCCTACACGTGCCCCTAAATGTGAAGAAGGCAACAAGTGACAACACTGCTGCCAACACACACACACATGCAACAACCTTCTTATCTTCCTATTTATTGTCAACCGGTAAATGAATATCATGATCACCATATAGATCTAAATGTCCAAAGTTTCTTCCATTATACATGACAAGTGGAAGGTGTATCATCACTATGGTTATGATAAATGATGGATGTTATGACCTCGATCACTTGTTGCGGCCTACCATGTAGAAAATCATTGCCTTCCTCACATGTTTACACCCAATAGAGCAAAAAGACCTACAATTGTTAGAATACCAAATCTCTATTGTATCATATCTAGTAGCCAAAAGATTAACTTTGGTTAGACTACAATATAAAAAGTGAAGAAGTCTCTCGGCATTTCTCGCATCAAGGGTCTTCTCCAGAAACCTGCGAACGAGCGACTGCGACTCCGGTTGGCGGAACTGGGAATGGTGGAGCCGGTGGTGAGGCTGCCTCCGGATCTCCCTCCTGAGACCCATGCGGCTTCTAAGGCCGTGGTTGCGGAATCTGCACCAGTGAGCGAACCTGCAAAAAAACCTCCTCCCCCGAGGGGAGGGACCATTGATAGTATTCTCCAAGCTTTCAGCACCTCACACCTTGCGAGTGGGTCTCATGTGGGTGCCTCTCTGCCAGAGGGTGTGGCATCGGAGCCGACATCGGTTACGGTGGTGCCAAGGGATCCCTCTTTCTCCTCAACTATTCCTTCCCACCTTTTCAAGGGCGAAACCTCGAGACCTCGTAGGCCTCCAAACTGGGAAACGACTGCCCGTGAATTGGTGCAGCCAGGATGAAGGGCACAGGACGGCCCTGCACCACAAACAAGCATGGAACATAAGGGAGGCCTACCAACTGCTCGTGGAAATACCTCTAAGAAACAGATTATGAGTCTGGTCTCACAACACACGACCAAAAGGAAGGCTCCTGTTTCCTCACCTTCCCCAGAGGTTGCAAGCAAGGCCCGAGCATGGAAAGATCTATTTCAGCCCGCGACGGCACAGAGAGATCGTGAGGAGATGACCTACATTGCCCCAACTCGGGAGGGAGATCAAGTAGTAGTCAATGTGGATGAAGCGGACTATGCTAGTGCTCTCATTCAGTGTAGTAAAGCATTGGTGGGGAACGTCATCGGATCCACGCCAGTATATACACCTTTTCTGCAATTCCTTAGACGACTCTGGAACCCCAAAGGAGAAATGAGCCTCATGCTCAAAGGCAATGGTTTTTTTGTGGTGAATTTTGACAATGAAGATGATCTCCTAGCTGTTCTGGAGGGAGGTCCCTGGACTATGGCGAACAGGCCATTTGTTCTACACCGGTGGTCCCCCTCCTCGCGCATGGAGCAAGAGCGACTAACGTCTATTCTTATCTGGGTAAAATTCCCTAATCTTCCTCTGCATTTGTGGACTATTGAATGCTTGAACAAAATAGCAAGTGGGATAGGTACCCCCCTTTACAGAGATGCATCCACTCGGGTAGGAACACGCATTTCTTTTGCACGGGTTTGTGTTGAAGTGGAGGCGGGCAACTCACTGCCAGACACCATTGTGGTTAACTCGAATATTGGAGGACGACAAGAATTTAGGGTGGAATACGACTGGAAACCACAAGCATGTTTGCATTGCTTGACGTTTGGCCATGATGATGCTATGTGCTGCAAGAAAACGGCACAGTCAACGCAAGCTGCTATAAAGAAAGCTCCCAAGGCAGTAGGACAAGCAACCCAGGTATGGACGGAGGTAAAAAAAAAGAACAAATGTAATGAGGGATCAGCTTCACAGCTCCTGGGGCAGAATAAAGGAGAGGCTCAAATGGAGGGTGAACATAATCCTTATGCGATTTTACAAATCGAGGAGGAACACGCACTCATTCAGATGGATGGACCTGTAGGGAATGTTTCATAATGGATAAATGGGGAGGGTGAGGAAGTACTCTCATCTCATCCTGCAAAAGAAGACACAAACATGGAGGATTCTAGTACTTTTGAAATTGGCGAGGGAGATGGGTTAGGCTCAAATGAGTCTGTAATAGAGGTGGATGAGGAAACTATTTCAGCAAGTGCCACAATCCCGTGGGAACGGATGCCGATTGAATTGAATGCATGCACGAGGGCACCCAAGTTACACCAGCGTTACAGGAGGGTCAGAACACACCATCCATACCTCCAGTGGGGCAGCAAACTACCCGCGAGTCCTCATGCTCTCCTAGGATGGAGGGAGGGCACGAAATGTGCGTCCTCATCCCTATCCAACCTGAAGGAATGCATTCGCATATCAATGACAGTTTGGGAACAGGGGCCCCTCCGAAAACACCAAATCCTAACTTGAAAGGGAAATTACCCCTGAAACGCTACACCAGAAATTCTGGAAAGACTGGCGGCAATCAGGGCAAGGCCAAATAGCAGATAAGTCATCTGAGTCTTACCTCATTTTCCTTTTTGGTTTTTATGGATTGTCTCTTTTGGAACGTGCGTGGTATTAACAACAAAGTCAAACAATTGGATGTGTGTAATTATTTATAGGAACATCAAACGCCTTTGGTGGCTCTGCTAGAAAATAAAATTGCAGGGTCATAGGCTGAACATGCTAAGAAGCGTCTATTTGGGAGGCGTACTACGTCCTTCTCACACTTTCATGATGGCCGAGGCCGAATTTGGTTATTTTGGATGTCACAGATACTAGACATCACCATTCTCAAGAGTTCGGAGCAGCTCATCCACTGTGAAGTGATTCTCTGTGAGTCAGGACAGCGGTTTTTTCTTACAGTAATTTATGCTTCGAATTTGGTTTCCGATCGCCAAGAGCTCTGGCTGGATCTCCAACATTTGGCCTAGTCCATCTCCGAGCCTTGGCTGGTGGGTGGCAACTTCAATGAAGTGAGGTTCATAAGGGAGAAACAGGGGCAGACCACTAATGACAAGCCGTCTTGCACATTTCAATTCCTGCTTGGAGCATTGCCATTTATCAGACCTGCGGGCCATTGGAAACACTTTCTCTTGGAGTAATAGACAAGATAGCAGAATATCCTGCAGACTTGATAGGATCTTGGGCAATTCCGAATGGATTACGCTCTTCCCAGAAGCATATTATCAATACCTTCCGGGTTGCCTGTCAGATCACGCAGCTCAAAAATTCATTGTGCAGCCCCCTCTGCTGAGTTATCCAAAGCCTTTTAAATTTTTTAATGCTTGGCTTCGTCATGAATCATTCATGGGAGTCCTGCAACAGGCATGGAATATCCCAATACATGGCACCGCAATATACATACTAGCAAAAAAGCTCCAACACACAAAGAGACTGCTGAAAAGGTGGAACACTGAGCATTTCGGTATGGTCCAAACAAATCTGAAAGCCACAAGAGACAGCTTGATGGTGATGCAATGTGCTCTACAGCAGAATCCTCTTAACCCTCAACTCATGGAGGAGGAGAAAGCGGCATGTAGCGCCTATGCTGAGGCTTTGGTGAAGGAAGAACAGATCATCAGACAAAAGGCAAGGGTAAACTGGCTACAAGAGGGGGATAGATGCACTAAGTTCTATTACACGCAATTTGCCGCGAGAAAGGCACATAACACGTTGAATACGGTCATCCTTCCGGATGGGACAAAGATTGAGGATCAAAGGCAGGTCCAACATTATATCATTGAATATTACAAGGATCTTCCTAACAAGGAATCGGATCAGCCCATCCCACCATTCTCTTCCTCAACCAGGTTAGATGATGGTGATAATGCTAAACTGTGCGGCATAGTAACAGACGAGGAAATTCTGCTCAACCTTAAGCAAATGAAGGCAAATGGCAGCCCAGGGCCCGATGGCTTCACCGTGGGGTTTTTCCAGAATTGTGTAGAGGTCATCAAGGGGGACCTATTGGCAGCAGTAAAGGAGTTTTTCATCAGCGGGGAGCTCCTTCGTTAGCTAAACACATCCTTTATTGCCTTGATACCAAAAACAACACAAGCTAATTCTCTGGATCAGTTCAGACCAATCTCATTGTGTGGGGTGGTGTATAAACTGATTACTCGGATCTTGGCTTCTCGGCTTCAAAGGGTGCTCCCGAAATTGGTTAGTCCAAACTAAACAGCCGTCATCAAAGGATGGAAAATCACGCATTCCATACTCCTCGCTCATGAGTTGACTCGAAATCTGTCCAACAAGACTGGCAAAGGGCGAGCAGCTGTTAAGATTGATTTACGGAAAGCATTTGACTCCATCCGCTGGCCTTATATCATGGCAGTGCTTCAAGCAATGAACTTTGATCACACGTGGATAAGTTGGATCATGGCTTGTATCCAATTCCCACAATTTACGGTCTTGATCAATGGTTCTCCTTTTGGGTTTTTTGAAAGCTCATCCGGACTACGCCAAGGGGACCCCACATCCCCTCTGCTATTTGTATTGAGTATGAAAATTTTATCGCAATTGTTGGACAATGCACTCCGGGACAAGACTATTGAGCCTTATACCAAGAAATCAATTTCGGTTAGTCATCTACTCTTTGCGGATGACCTGATTATTTTCTCTGCTTCATCGGCCAAGTCAGGAAGTGGCTTAAGGGAGATATTAAACTGGTTTGCTTCAATGTCGGGACTGCAGCTCAACAGCAGTAAATCTCAGGCCTTCTGTGGGGGACGGGCTACCCACCACGAACAGTTTATAAGCGCCTTGGGTATTGCAGAGGGAGTGTTACCTGTGAGGTATTTGGGGTTGCCATTGTTCACCGGCAGCCTCTCTCTCCGCATGTGCTTGCCATTGGTCGACAAACTCCGAAAAAGATTGTAACATTGGCATGGACATTTGCTTTCCATGGCTGGTCGCCTTGAGCTTGCAAAGACAGTACTTCTCAGTTTTCAGATCTATTGGTCCTCTGCCTTCTCTCTCCCTCCCGCTACCATTAAAGCCATGGAAAAAATCATCCGTGCATTTCTTTGGGGAGGTCCCTCTCTAAAGAGATCTATGCATCATGTTTGTTGGGAAACAGTGTGCACCCCTAAAGCGGAAGGTAGGCTTGGACTCAAAAGAATTGCGGATTGGCTTAAGGCTGCTATGGGCACAAGGTTTTGGGAGGTGGCTTCAGGTATGGACTCGTTATGGGTGCAGTGGGTGACCAGGCGCTACTTGTCAAAGCAGAGTGTGTGGACAGTGAAGCCAACCTTGGCGGGGTCATGGATTTGGCCCAAGATCTTAGCATCGCGCGATTGGATCAAGCCTGAGGTACGTTATGTCATCTTCACAGGAAAAAATATGAAAGTGTGGACAGACCCTTGGATCAAAGGGAAGTCATTGGCAGACCTCACTCCGCGGGAGGAACACCAGGGGATTCTGGAACCCAACATGCAAGTGGCTGACTTCTTGATTGCAGATTCTTGGTTTAAACCCTCTTGGTGGCCTATTTCTTTGGGATGATACATGGGCGGACATCTCAAAGCAAGAATGTGGTGGCTTGGGTGAAGATAAGCTGGTATGGCCTCACTCCGCTACAGGTTTTCTCACCACGTCACTGGCTTGGGCATTCTTGAGGAAGAAGTATCCAAAACCCAAATGGTGCAAATGACTTTGGCAACAATTCCAACCCCCCCAGGCAACACTGTGTACATGGCTGGCATTGTTGGATAAAACACCTTCTCTCTGTAATCTTCAAAAGAAGGGTCTGATGAGGGAAGTTACCTGCCCAATGTGCAAAAGGGAACCGGAAACTACAGCTCACTTGTTCATTGGCTTGGACTGCAATGTTCAAAAGAATGGGAATTAAGAAACTAAGACTGCTATCTATGCAATTGTTTGTTGAATGGCTGGAAAGCAAATTCCCCGTGGGAGCACCTAGGTTGGTCATGCACGTTGCTTTTGTGGCCACAATCAAGGAGATCTGGACTGAGAGATGCACTCGTATTTTCCAAAAATTCGATTCCCACAAGCTCATCACTTTCCGGTGTATCGGTGCAACGGTGGGTGGAAGCTTTCAAGGCAAGATTGTAAAAGAGGAAATGGTGGACTCAGTGACCAACCTTGCAGCAGCCTGGGGAATCACCTTCACTCCCTTTGTCCATTCCCAACTTGCAGTTGCTTGGGATCACCCACAGGAAGGCTGGATTAAATCCAACTCTGTGGCTCTCTCTCGAGTGACCGTGCGGGGTATGGAGCAATACTGAGGAATGGTAAGGGGGACCTACTTTAGGCTGTTGCGGTTCAGGATGCAGAGCTCAGCTCCATTAATGTACTGGAGTATAAGGCCATCCTGGAGGGACTACGCTTATCTCATCAGATGGGTCTTCGACTTATTCATGCGGAGAGTGACTCGTCCACTGCTGTTGCTTGGATCACCGGAAAGGGTAGTCCACCATGGCAACTTATCCGAGCTCGGCAAGAGGTCAGGACACTTTTGAACACCTTCGAGGATTGGAAGATTACGCATACTTATAGAGAGGGAAACCAAGCAGCAGACTATCTGGCATCTTGGCGGTTTGTACCCGGAAGATCTTACTTCACACAGAGCACGCGGGATGGAAAACTCAACAACATTGTTTCTAGCACGCTGGAGGAACAGTGTTCATCCGAAGCTTAAGAAAATAGAGGTTTGGACTACCCAATTGATTGAAAAGGCAGCAGGTACAAGGGACGCAATCTCATTAACTTGAGGTCTCCCTCCTTGTGGCTGTTTTTGCTCCTAACTTCTAAACTTTTATTGTTACTATGTAATCCGGGCTCCTAGCCTGAAGGAAAAAAAACTTTTTGGATATAGCACTAACTACAGTAATACAAATTCTTTTTTACCCACCAAAAAAAAAAAGATTAACTCTAGGATATATGAATATGTAACTTATAATTTAACTAAATGAAAAATCAATGTAAACATGTGTTGTATCAATTGCAACATTTATATAAGACCCAAACATCCCACTAATGATGACTCTTCATGTCCAAGATGCTATACAAGGACATGGAACAATCCATGGTTTACCCTATTAGTAATATTCGTAAAGGGGTAAAAAGTGATGAACCAGATTCAGGTCGTCAGGATCTGCCCGCTCCGCTCCTCCTGACGCCTTCCTTGATGTCACTGGTGCTCCTCCTCGAACGTCGTCGAAAACAGGGTTGGGGATGACATGCGGAAGACCCTCTGACGTTCAAGTCAGTATAATGTACAATTAGAATTGTTTTAAAAAAGAATTTCACATACCTCAATAGAGAGAACTGGTTCCCCTATTTATAGTGTTTTAGGTCAAACCCTATAATCCTATGGGCATCCTTCTCCCATCGGGCAGATGGGATGAGATCTCAAATTCTGGGGGATGAATTATGTGTTATTTGTGTGATTTGCAGGATCTGCAGTCATAATCTCTTGATAAATACACATAATTTGTTAGGATCTTCTGGATCAATTGGTGATTAATTTCACATCCAAGATATATTATTGTGATATTAGAAGATCAGTTACATGATGGCTCTGGATTTAATATATCTGTGTAAATCTAAAGAATCAATAATTGATAATCCCTGATTTGAAAAATTAAGTTCTGGGTTTACTGATTTGGATTGATGTTCGGTCGTTGGGCATTGAAGGGTTGACGGGCCGGATCCATCTGTGGTGGGTAATCCGGGTGACTGGGTCGTGAGCTCTTGTCAATTGGGTCTTGGATTGTCAGTACGTGGAACATAGTTGGTGAGCCTCATTTTTGGGCCCTACAATTCAAGTCACACACCTCGACTCCAAAGGGGTTGATCTTGATCAATAAAAGCAATGTCCGTGCTAATATCACGCAATCCAAACCTCAAACCTTACCTGATGCATCAATTTCCTACACAATCAAACATCTAATCACTATTGAATCTGATCCATCCTAATAACCTTCTTAAATTAAACTTGTCTCAAACCATTAAATTCCAAGGTTTAGTTTCTCTACTTATTTTTTTCCGCTTGTTTTGTTTTTGGATCAATCAAACAGTTCAAAATTCATTAAATGAGATATGTTCATTCATCACATGTTAAATTCATTTTTTCAAATATAAACCGTTCAATTTAGTCAAACAAAAACAAACACAATCAAAATACACATTTCTCCCATTCCTAAGAAACCCGCAAAAAACCACCTTAGCAACTAGTTTTCCTTCATAATCCATTGAAAAAATAATAATCTAGTTTTCCATCACAAAAGGGTCAACCACTTCCCTAATTATTAATAAAAGTAAAAAAGATCAAGCATTAAGAATTCCAAATCCGCCGCAAATGAAACAACGTGCTCTCCAGCTGACCCACTCACGACGCCTTATCCACACAAAACCCCCCTCCCGCCCAACGGTTCTTCCCCGCGGTCTATCCTATTAAAACCCCTTCTCTTGCTCTCTAGACATCTCTTCTCGACAAATCTCAAAAAAAAAAAAAAAAAAAAAAAAATCAATGCCGACCTATTCAATCATCTCCGCTCGCTCTTCGCCCCCTCTCCTCTTCCCGCCACCCTCTCCTTCACTCCTCAAACCCCCACCGACCCTCTCCTTCCTCCGCCGCGCCGCCGTCACCGCCTCCCCGTGCCGCCTCTCCCTGTCCGTCAGATCCGCGGTCGCCATCGAGAAGGAGACCCCAGAGAACGAGCGCCCCGAGACCTTCCTCCGCGAGTCCGAAAGCTCCTCCTCGTCGTCCGCCAGTTCGGTGCGGGCACGATTCGAGAGGATGATAAGGGAGGCCAGGACGAGGTGTGCGCGGCGATCGAGGCGGCGGACGGCGGTGGGAGGTTCAAGGAGGACGTGTGGTCGAGGCCTGGGGGAGGGGGAGGGATCAGCAGAGTTTTGCAGGACGGAGGGGTGTGGGAGAAGGCAGGGGTCAACGTGTCGGTGGTGTACGGGGTCATGCCCCCCGACGCTTATCGGGCCGCCAAGGGCGTGAAGGATGGGGCGGATGATGCCAAACCCGGCCCTGTCCCGTTCTTCGCTGCGGGTATCAGCTCGGTATGGGTGACTCTTCTTGGATTTCTTTTTTTCTTCATGTCTTCTTTTGTTGCTTGATTTGGAAATTATGATTGATAAAAGGAACTCAAATGTGTAGGGAGCTGATACAGTTGGTCATTCCTGCAATCCTAATTGAGTATATGATTTATCTAATTGAGTATATACTAGGTTAGGCGAGTATATACTTGACTAAGGATAATGCAAGAATATATGCATTAATTTATTCGAGTATATACTTCATTTTTTGTGAAGGTATGTATTTCATTAGACAGTATATACCTTAAAAAAAAATTAATATATGTTGGGATTGCAAAAGTCACTGCAGGAGTGATTGTCCCTAGCATTTTCATTTGTTCATACGATCACAATGATTTTGAATACTTTTTTACAGTTTACATTTTCAGTTAAAATTGATGACGTCCTACTAACAAGTTTTATTTTTGCCTTGTGACACTTAAATTGTATAAGGAAGGTCAATGGATGTTTCTCATTGAATGAGTGGATTTATCTATGTTATTTATATAATGTATTGGTGTTCCTCTTGCGTTATAGTCTATCACGTCTATTGGGTGCTGGTTGTATCTATATGTCATATTAGAGTTCCATTTGTTGGCATTCGATTTGGATATTCAGTTGATGGAGGTGAATCAAACTTCAAGTTCGAAAAACCGGATCGCTTGTACTGTTGTATATAACATAGACTACTGTTATTGAGCTCATTCACTCTTTTGGAGTTTCTTGTTAGCTATGTATACTTTTTTTTAATGCAGTGATAGCAACACCATTTTACACGGTTAACCTTGTGGCTGGTGATGTTTTCCTAATGGACAAGACATCCATTTTCTTAGATTATTGGGTCCTAGCATGGTGAAGTTATTGATTCTGTGACTTTGACTTCTCATGACAATTGATTTTCATATGGTCCGTGTAAAATTGTTCTCCAAACAGATTATTGATTCTCTTCTACTTCGGGGGCAATGTGATTGTTTGTTCTTTTTTTTGTTTGTTTCCTTGCTTTCTTTCTAATCAATTAGGGCTTTCATTTATCAAAATAGTGAAGGCAATTTCAACCCACCATTATCCTCAAAAAAAAAAAAAAAAAATATCACTGATCCTTCCTGCCTTCCTAGAGCATTCTCATGGTGTTTTCCAATTTCCATTTTCCTCCTTCTGTTGGGTTCTTCTATGAACTATTAAACTGTTTCCAGATTTGTTGGAATCTAGTTAGGCAGGCATCATTGGTTTTATTTTAATGCGATAAGTTCAATTTATGTTTTATTTGTGTTTGTATTTTCATATAGTCTTATCTTCCTCGCTACCCATTTCTAGAGCTGTAAACCTGTTATCAATTTTAGTCCTCTGAAAATTAATGGGAAGAGTTCCTTTTAATTGTCTCACCCTTGATGTCCCTTTTGGCCTATTTTTGGGGTTTTTGTTGCCTTCTAGAGGACTTCTCCATTTTTCTCTGCTATCTTCAGAACCCTCTTGCTTTGATGATTTGTACCACCTTCTTCATTAGTAATGCCTACATTGTCATCAACCATTATATTGGCTAAAAATTGTTGTAGCGCTGTTATATTGATTGCATTTGTGAAGTGTCATGCATTTTCCTTTGTTGACCTGGTGGCCTTATGTTGGTGGTTAATGTCATGTCTCCAAATTATCGAGCATGTCTTAATAGTAGAGTTTCGGGATGCTTTTGTGAACGTCAATCTTATTAAACATAGAGTTGCTCTAATTGATATACTACGTATGTCCTTACCATTCAATACATACAGTATTTATACATTTTGTTTCCTTATGATCATGGGCGTGTCTTTCTTGTTTTTGTTTTTTCACATATCAGTGCTTGATAGGCCTCTTCAATCCAAATAATAAGGGAAGAAATGGTTAAATCATTTGTAGGGATGTGCTTCTTTTTCTTCCTTCTTGACCTATGTATATTTTTTCTTTTGATTGACAGGTTCTGCATCCAAAGAATCCATTTGCCCCTACATTGCATTTCAATTATCGCTATTTTGAGACTGATGCACCCAAAGGTACTTTAATTCAAATATTTAAATATATTGCTATAAATTTATAGTTACTTTGACTTTGTGCATTTAATGAAATTGAAGCATTGCAGTTGTTGGACAATTCTTGCTGTTTATGAATTGTTATCACATATATGGTGCTATTTTGCTGTAGATTCTCCTGGAGCCCCAAGGCAGTGGTGGTTTGGTGGGGGCACAGATCTGACTCCTGCTTATATCTTTGAGGAAGATGTCAAGCATTTTCATACAGTATGTGGGCAGAAATCTGCCGTTCATGACCTGTTTTGTCCTAAAATTCATCTTCGCATTTCCTTTCTGACCTGAATGTGCTGCAAATAAGTTCCATCATTTACAATTTCCTCTACCAATATAAAATCCAATGTTGACAATGTACCTAGATATTTTCAGAAGTGCCTGAATAATTTGCAAGTTTCTGTTAAATTTGGGAAAAATGTAAAATTTCACCATGCTCATTTCATTAATGAATTAAGCGTCTCAGATGATCACTGTTTAAGTCAGCGATGCACAATATAAATATTAAGGAAACTACTGATGATGCTTTGCCATAGAAGTCAGACATGTATGCATCTCATCGATAAGTAAAAATGCTTGCATTTTATAGGATTCTGTGGGAAGGGATTTACCGAAGAGATTCACCATCTCCTCTCTTATTTCTGGTCATAACTGATATGATTAGCTATTTTCTTGAGAAGGCGGCAGGGGAACCTGCTTTCGGGCCTTCAAGCCAGGAAGGGATTGAGAAGATTAATCTCTTTTTAATCAAGCCCTGCTTGAATTATGTTTTGGGCTGATTTCAGTTCATAAGAATCTATTTTACCCAAATCTGTTCCAAACTGGTCTTGTGGTGGGAGAACTGGGAAATCTAAATATAGAATTCATCTGAGAAAAGGGTCCCAGATTGGATACCTAGGAAGCCGGAAAATGTGAGCTTCCTGGATGATCCATTCTTCCAAGATATTAAACCAAAGCTTTTATTCCTAATTACCCTTGAATTCTTTTTCCTAGAAATCTGTTAAAAATCTATGTAGTTGTATCACTCTCTCAAAATTGGATTCTTATAGAATTGCTCCTTAAAAGTATCTTTCAAACGAGGCATTAGTTTTCTTTTTCTGTTGAGGTGTTGAGAGAGATCGAGACATGCAACAGTGCTTGGCAGATGGAGGTCAAAGTTTCCAAAGATGTGCCTGCTTTGCATTGACTGTGGCATGAGTTTGTGGTCCTGTGGTGGATACGATGTCTAAGAAAATCCATATTTGGAAAAGACTGTCCCTGGAGCCTCAGTATTACTGATTAGATCTTTGGTTTAGAATGGGGTTTTTGTTTTTTTGAAGAAGAGCAGAAATAGAGTTTTTGAAAGCAATGTTAGAAGCATCCAATATGCAAAGAGCTAAGTGGCTATCTTGAAAATATGAAGTTGTTAATTGCTGTTTGTATGAACCTGGGTATTAAAGATGAATCAGATTACTATGGATAACATGACATGGACCTGTGGATTTCTCTAGAAATTGTGAAATCAGTTGACACAGAAGCTCATGCATTGCTTCATCACATAGGATTTGGTTTTTGGAAGAAGGGGCACCCCAAGCATCATTTTGAGCACACTCGGTGCTGTGGTTATGAGGATGGAGTGCTCATGCTAGCCATTGGAGGCCGCTTCATGCTGTGGTCCCAAATTGTGTATCTATCTGGAATGTTTAATGGACTTCAAATGAAGAGGTGAACAATGGAGGAAAATCTGGGCATTTTCTTCCACTGAGAAGGGCACTGTGTTTCTTTTTCTTGTTTTCTAGGGTTCTTGCTTCTTGTAGTTTCTAAAATCTTTTTCATTATTTTTGAAATTTTCTTAATTTTTTTTTTTTGCATGCCTGACTGCTTTGCTGCATCAGAAGTTCGTAACTTTAGCCTAGCTGCAATTACCAAAAGAAAAAATTGTACAAAATACTATGATTATGATTACAGCTCTTTTCAAGATAAAATAAAATAATATCTTTTTCATTTTTCTTTTGCAGGTTCAGAAACAGGCTTGTGACAAATTTGATCCTAGCTTTTACCCAAGATTTAAAAAATGGTGTGATGATTATTTTTACATTAAGGTATGCCCATGTCCAACCTGTTCAGATATTCTTACAGATGTTTCCTTAATTCTCAGGATGGGGTACTAAATTTCTTCTTTAGAGTTAGTTATATTTATTTAATCAATGTAATATTGTCATATCCCTTGCTGACCTACATGAAAATCTTCAAGCAGTGTGAACTTTTCATCTATAATTTATTTTACTTTAATATTTGCATGCATTCGACTTAACATTTATCTATTTCCCACTTTTTTTTTGGCTTCACGCTATGTGTTTTTCAACAAGCTTTTGTTAAAGGTCATTTTTAACAAATCTGCATCAGACTGAGCAAACATTGTACTCCTATCAGAAATGGTCGGGTAGCATTTGTTTCATTCATGGTCTCATGATTTCTAGTGGAATATATTGATTGTGTGAATTAGGGTATCCAGAAAGAATCCAGGAAGATTTATGGTCATTGGCCATGCATTTTGATCCTTTCTTTCCCCTGTTTTTCTTTCTTCGTTCATTTTTGTTTTTGAAGTGGATGATGATGGATTGCATTGGAGTAGTATAGTTTTAATCACTGATATATAATATTTTAAACGAGGTTGATTTTCGTCAAGACATATTTTGAGTAAATTATGTGACAACACTTCTCACCAGCGTTGACCTTTCTGTTGTAGATGAATAAAGACAGCAAATATGTCTTTTTGTTTTATGATTTCTGAAGTCTAAAAATAAGGATCAGTCATAGTCATCATGGTTACATCTAAAGCCATTGCAACAGTACCTCTGGGTTGCATTTATGAATTTTTGAAGTTCCAATAATTCCATCAAAAACCAGTGTGGAAGTCCATAACTTCATATTCTCATGCAACTCCTATAGATTATGATATCTTTCCTACTCTAGGTGTTATATCTTTTCACCTTCCTCATTCAGTCCTTGCATGACTAACCAACATTGTCCATTCTGGCCTTCTCATAAGATATTCTCTGGCCTATATGGTGTAAGAGAGGATCACAAAAACTTGTATTTTACATATCCACTTCAACACCCAATTAATGACTAAAACGGTTGGTCCACTTGTCTTGATGTCATCATATGGTATTCTCATCTTCATCCCAATGGCCTCGAGAATAAGAATATCAAATTTTTTTTTTGAGGAAAGGATTGGAACTATCTTATTAGAAAATATGCCTCTCAAACAAAAAGGAGATGAGGGATCTCCAAAAAACAAGAAAATTTAATAAAACAAAATTAAGGTGGTACATCACCCTATCCTATATCAAAAGCTATTGCTGTCTTTATTTGCCCATGAATTGATATTATTCTATTGGAACTAATTTTCCAAAAGAAGAAAATCAATTTATTTGTGTGCATTAGAGTACTGATAGTTGTATAGTTGGACATTTTAGTGCTTGTAGATTGAACTTTGCATTGCATTCATGCTACTTGCAGCATCGTGGCGAAAGGCGTGGACTTGGAGGAATTTTTTTCGATGACCTTAATGATTATGATCAAGAGATGCTCCTTGCCTTCTCAACTGGTATGACATGTGCCTGCTATTCACATGGTGGTTAATTAAATTGGTATAGAAAGGGACAATACTTAATTTTATTTTATTTTGTTATTTATAAAGGTGTGAGCAAAACTACATTGGAAAACAGATCAACAATCTGCTAGATTATTTAAATGACATCTCTTCCACAAAAGAACGACGGAATAAAATCTGTTCCGGGAAGTGTATGTACCGTCTAATTGTGGATGCCCAGTAATCTTCTGATAAAAATTTTACAAATAACTGACAGATTACAACCATCCAAACTATCATTTGTAGATTATATTGGTCACAAACTTGGTTTTTTTTTTTTTTTTCTTTTCATTATCTACTAAATTTCTTTGCAGAGTGCACAAAATCAGTAGTTCCGGCATACATACCCCTGATAGAACGTCGCAAGAATATGCCATTCACAGAAGACCACAAAACATGGCAGCAACTACGAAGGGGACGATATGTAGAATTCAACCTGGTACGAGTTACCTATAGAAATTGGAAGCAATGCCATTATTTTCACTTCTCTGGGTATGTACATTATTTATACTAACCATAAAGTTTGTTGGCTGAAGGTTTATGATCGTGGTACCACATTTGGCCTAAAAACTGGAGGCCGGATTGAGAGTATACTGGTCTCACTTCCACTAACATCCCGATGGGAGTATGACCATGTAAGTTCATCATGTTTTTGCAGAGTAATGGCATATGAATATGCATGTATGGTGTTAGAATATTCTTGCTACCCTTTTCACCAGTTCGGAATTCTTTTGACAAAAAATTGTAATTCAATATAATTCAGGTAAAGTTATGTAAAAATTTGGAAAAGTTTGAAAGTTCAAAAATTTCACAAAACAATTTTTTTTCTTTCAAATTCTGACATGTAAATCAATATTAAATCTATTCCATGATTTCTCTGTGATAACATAACATCAAAACATTAAAAAAATTTGTTGAGTTCAAGTTATAACATTTGAGTTAAAGAAAAATCATCAACAAATGATGTTAAAATGTAGTAGAACCAAAATTAATTGGTCATTTTTTTGTATTTGGTCATTATTCTGTTCCAACTATAGTGTTAATTGTTGAGCGATTTTGTATGTGGCTCTTTGGGTGAGAGGAGGTTCTTCATGTTGTAATTATTATTATTTTTTTCGTTAATTTGGGGATCCATCGTCTCCTTTTATTTGAGGGCATCATCTTTAATATGAAGGCTCCAAATTTTTCTTGAAAAAAAATGTCGCACAAGTAAAATTCGTATCATGCATTTAATACATGTTTATTTCATTTAATATGTGAATGATTGAATAAGGTGTGTGCTGTTTTATGAGACGCAATTTAAACAAAATTTAAACATTCAACGAATAGTGCACATTTAATACTCAAATTAATCAATATCTCATAATATTTGGTCACAAGGATTGCTGGTTCTAAATAAATGCTCTCTAGCTCCATACATCTAGATGTGCAGCAGTCATTTATTCCTTTTTATCATGCGATTTAATCTAAGTTCTGATGTATACTCAAATTAATCAATATCTCATAATATTTGGTCACAAGGATTGCTGGTTCTAAATAAATGCTCTCTAGCTCCATACATCTAGATGTGCAGCAGTCATTTATCCCTTTTTATCATGCGATTTAATCTAAGTTCTGATGTGGTTCTGCAGAAACCGAAGGAAGGAAGCGAAGAGTGGAAACTCTTGGATGCCTGCATCAATCCAAAGGAGTGGATCTGAATATGATTTTAATGAAATCTGTTTTCGTTTTGAGGAAGGTGTTTGCCTTTTCCTTTTTTTTGTAGCTAGAGTGGGAAGGCTGTCTAATTTTCCTGGATGTATCTGTGTGGTTTGTAGGATGTCAGTAATCATTTGATAGTGTGGGTCTGTGAGTGCATATTACATTGAGTGGTAATAAAATTTGTTGACAAGGCATCAGTGCTTGTCTTTTTGTGTTGTATCTGTATTAGTATTATCAAATTTCACACGTCTTTGATGCTTTGTCACCGTGTCATACAGGTTGTTATTCATCTTTGTTTGTTTGTTTGTTTTTTTGTGGTACATAAGGCCCGGACAGGATGACACTGTAGAAGATCTGGACTAAAGGCCCAGATGAACCAGTGGGCAGGGCCCAGATACACACCACAACCTACATGGCTGGTTTTCCTTCATTGTTGACCTCCTGTCATCTGCAGGAGTCGAACCCAAGCATCCCGATAGACGGGGGTGTCCTTTGACCACTGCACACATGCCGGACAGGTTGTTTATTCATGTTTTGATTTCTGGTTAAGCTTTGTGAGATTCCTGTTAAAACTTTGACTTATTCATATAATATAATATTATGTGATTTTAAATCTTCTTATTGATAAATCACAAAAGGAGAAGAAACAGGAAAAGATTAGATCTCATCGCCAAAAGTCCAAGGAAGTGTGGGGGTACACGGATCACCCTCAATAGACATACATATGCCCCCGTTTGGTTGTGGAATAAGTCAAGGAATAAAGTCGAATTAGGTAGAATAGGGTGATTTTATTGTTTGGATGATTGGACTACCATGTCGGAATAAGTGTGGATAAACTGTCATTCGGATTCCATGTGCAAGCTGGAATTACATCTACTCTTACGATCGGTATTTATGGATAATGGACCCCACAAGTTACGTCAAACTTTTCTCTTGAAACGTCTGTGACCGCACACACCGATGCAAGAGGTTCCTTCAACCAGAGATTCTTTAATGGCTTCTTAGATTTTTCAACCAACGGAGATCCAAATCGAGCGGATCCTCTTTGATCGAAAGTTATTAGTGTATCTAAATTCTAATGTGTTGCCTTTCACATCCTGCCATCATCCCCCTCTACCACCTTTCAACCACCATCACTAATCTTGGAAAACCCATACCCCTCCTCTGTATGCACCATATATTCGCCATTTTATATATTGTAGTGATGAAGATGATATTTATGCTTTCAGATTTCTTACTTGTGGGATCTACATGAACACTTTAAAAAAAAAAATTTATATATAGGTTGTTGCTGCCCCCAACACTAAACAATATTTATTTCATTTATTTCATTATGCTAAACGAGATGATGTACCCATTTAGTAAGGCTTGATTAAAGTCAAGCAATATATATAAAAAAAAGAGTTGTGATGAATTTTTAAAATAATAAAAATTAATTATTTAATTTATTCACAACTTATTCTAAACATTATTCTAATCATTTCATCATCTTTACAAACAACAAACATTTATTCTTATGTTTTTTAGCGAGAATAATTGATAACATAACCAAACAGAAAATCTGTTATTCTCAGTTTATGCTAGCATAAGTGTTTTTGCCTGGAATAATTACTATTCTCTATCCAAACATAGGCATAGAGTGAGCTTTGATTTCTCCTTAAAAAAGAGGATTTCTCGACTTTGGAAGGCATGTGGGGGTAGAGGTGTGAAACGGGTCAGGTCAGCATGGCGCACAACACGTTAAGTGGCTAGCATGGCATGACATGTTATTAGTATGATACAACACAACACATTAAGTGGATATGGGTCATGCAAATTAGTCCCATGACACGTTGGGTCATTCTAACATGGCACGTTAGTGAGCAAGATACAGTAATACACGACATGACAAAACACAGTAAACATAACTAAAGTATACAAAATATATCAAAATGATTGAAAAATTATACATCAAATTCATCTATATAGCATACCAATTTCAAAAATAAATAAAAGAGAATATTCATTTGAGCATCTTGAAAAAAAAAAAATTTAGTTAGAAAATTAAATAACTAAGATCTTCCTTAAACTTCAATTTGTATTGACATAATTTGGCATCAAAGAATACAAGTTTATATAGGAACAAAGGTGGAACCATGATAATTTGACTTTAATATAAACCAAACGAGTTCATAAGTCATTTTTAATATACTTTGACATACAGTTTTTTTTTCTCTAGAAAATCCATTACTGAAGTTGTGCCCGACAATCGATCAGAGTATAGAAATCATATATCATTGAATTTGAGTCAATATTTTTAACAAATTCTTTTTCAATGTAGGCAATCATAGAACCTCAAACATTGATATAGATAAGTCCATATCCACTTGGACCACTTATAAAAGTAAAAAATAAACTATTCAATATTTTATTCAATATAAGTCACTAGTCATCTACATAACAGGGACACCACTCACTGACTCTGACTCACTAATCTATACTACTTATAAAAGCATCAATCCTGAAAAAACATTCAGTTTCCACTTTTACCCTTTTTAACTCTTGAAATTCCATTCCTGTCCCGAATGAAACTTATTTCACACACATGTTGCCTCCCTCATCTTCCCAAACGTCTCCCTTATTCAAACGGTGCGATCCTTCCCCTTCCACTCTCACAAACGACTCCCGTTTGACAAAATGTCCAACGATTTTGATCCACCCATTTTAGAATACAGATCGACGCGGCCTCCCCAAAGCTCCACACTTTCTCTAGCAATCCCCCTAGGCCCACCTCTGCCCTTGGAAACGAAACTATATTGTCCAAGAAGACATGTTCCGCCTGAAGTCTGTCAGAAATAATGAAAGCGAGATGGGTCAAGAGCAACCTGTCGCGCTGACATACATCCATTGTGTAAGCACGTCCTTTTCCGCCTATCAGGCATACTATGGGACTTCGTTTACTACCGCTCCCGGGCAGACAGTCCTTTCTATTTGCATTATATTCTCTTAAAATAAATGGCCGAAATCTAAAAAATCCCCAAATCAAATCGCACTTTTATTTGTTTGGTTTTCTCCCTGCACGTTGTTGCATATGTCTTCGAAGGTGGGATCTTTTTTAATAATGGATTTTGTTTGTTTTTGGCTTCTTTATGTTTCCATCATTTTGTTTTTCCCTCCGCAACAAGATGCTTCCTGACCCCTTTCCACTCTCAGTTATATATATTTTTTCTTATAACACTTATAATTTTTTTGGATAGGGTTAATTTGTGGTTGTTCTCATGTTGGATTGTTGGTTTTGACAATTTTAATTTATGTGTATTTATGAAAGAATTGGATTTTTTAAAGGATTTTAAAATATTTGGTTGTTCGTTTTCCTATGATTTTTAATTTTTATCACCCAACAAGAAAAATTCATGCATGGCTCTCCGACTCTGTTATATATCATTTTTAATGTGCTGGTTCTAATTTTTAAAAGTTGGGTGAATTCGTGAAGGTTGTAATATAATGTGGGTATTGAAAAAAAAATTCTTCTGTATTTATGAATGAATTGGATTTTGTGCTTTTGGTTATGGATTTTGTTACATTTTGTTGTTTATGTTCCTATGAATTTTTTTTCATTGACTCAACAAGAACTCTCCCTATCTGGATCCCCCTCTCATTTGTATAGATTGTTTTGTGCCACTTAGATTTTTCTTGAGTTGGGCTAGTTTGTGGCTATTTGATGTGGCTTTTGACTATTTCATTTTGTGTGTGTTTATGAATGAAATGGATTCTAATAGTTGTTCATTAGAATGAACATATTTATTTTAGAAATTTACTGATTCCACTTCTGTTATTCTGTGCTCCCATAAGTTGCAGATCAAACAGTCAACAAGTTTGTCGAAAACGAGGCTTTCCAATTTAGTGCATGATAGGTTGAGACTGACGGGTATTCATTTAATCTGTTTTTTTAGTTTTCAATTTTGCTTTAGGTATGGATTGAAAAAATGAAAGACCAATAGTTAAAACAACAAAACGATGTTAAAAGGCATAAATAGGTTGCCATTAATTTTTTTTATTCTTATGTGAATTTAGTTAGGGGCTTTATATGTATCATGTATGAATTTACCTATTTCACTAGACACATTCTTCATACTAATTATGGGAGAGTTGATGATGCAATTTACAATTTTATATGTTCATGTTGTGCTTAGTACCTTTTGACTCTTGCTTTGTTTACATTAATTTTCAGTTCCTTGGGGTTTGGACATGTAGCACTTCAAAACATACTTGCTAGAGTCACCTTTCAGGTATTTAACTTTTCAAATTTTTAGTTCTTGCATGTATCAATGTAATGCTTGTTAGTTCTTTTCAGCATCATAGTATTTCAAAATTTGGTTTGGATCTGATTTGTTTAAATTGTTATTTACATTAGTTAGGATAAACACACAATTACTACATTGCAATTATAGAGTTCATTCATTCTTAAACATTCTTTAGGAAACCAAAATATTATTGGGTAGAGGGCTTTCGCTTTCTTATTGGTCAAAATTTCAAATGTATAATGCGATATGGAGACTTTATCCGCGTACCATACCCATGAAAAAATTACGCATTATTTAAATACATTATGCAGTAATATCTGACCCAAAGACTTATTTGTTAACATAATTTTATTCAGGATGCAACAAACATGTACTACAACTTCTTTTTTTCCTTGGTAGAAAACATTTCAACTTTACAGACTTTTTACATTGTGATTTCAGATGCGATGATGTTCGTTTCCCTTTAAAATGTTGGACTAAAAAGGTTGCTTGCACTATAAAATTTATATAGAATCTGAACTGGTGTGATACAGAATTTTATGAAATCCACTTTTTCCTTTGTTCGTGAAACAATGATCATAAAGAGAGTTCAATTTATGGGAATGAAAAGAAAAAAACAACTATGGAAAACATTCAAATTTGTAAGTAGGTAAGATCTTGATTTTTAAGATTGATATGTTATGGGATTTACCTTTCTCAGCTTCCGAAATAAAAATGATATCACATGGTTCTTTTCACAAAATACAGGTCATTTGAACACTTGACAGTAGATGGCAAATTAAAAAAGGATGTCCCTGTTGTTTCTTTGTATGCCTTTGACTAAAACTTAGAGATGGGATCTGGAATTATGTTTGAATGTTTTTATTGATATGACATTTTTAAAAATTTCATTTCTTTCATCTTCCCCTCTTATACAATTTCTCATTTCAGCTTCTTCCGTTTCATATCTCCTTTCAGCCCCCATGGATCCGCCACCCTCCCTCACCAAGAAATCATATCATGGAGGTCATCAAGAAGATGGTCTAACATTTAAGGAAGGTGGAGAGTCTGATGATTATTTGTGGTTATTTTTTTCTCAATAAAGGTACTAATTAAACAAAACAATTGGTGTTGTATATCTGTATAAGCAACATGTATAATCATCCATTGTGGGAAGACATTTATTTTGAAAATTATTTTCACTTTGTACTATCATTTAGACCTTCCACTTGTTTTCTCCTCGTCTGTAATTCTTACTGAGCAATTATATTTGATAAATTATAGGGTTCCAACTACAGCACTTGCTTGGTATTTCTTCTTATCCAAATGTTCAGGTTATGTTTGGACTATCAACAATAGCCACATTATTATTATTATTTTTTCTCCTTAGTTTACTATTATTATTTGCTTCCCCTGGCAACCAAATAAGATTCAGTAAATTTTGATGGTCTAAAAATATTATTTTCTTTGTCAAAATATATCCAATAGCTATGCAGTGTGAATGATTCCAAGGAGAGAGCTAGAAGAAATTATTTATTCCCATGGATTTAAATATCATTCTAAAAAATTTCCCTCACAGACATCAAACAATTAGAATTGTCATTTAAAAAGTGATAAGTTCACATCCATCACTTATCTTCAATTAAATTAATCCAATGCGAACCAAAACAACTACAACAAATTGTAACTTTACATTTTCCAACGAGGATAAAAGAATAAACCAAACAAAAAAAAATGTTGTTCTACAATACCTTATTATCGGGGTTGAGTCTTTAGATGAGTCATGCATTATATACTGATCATGCCTTTCCTGCGAAGTGAAGCCTTCAACTATCAACACAAAATGGATAGTATTACAGGTTGTAGTCTGCATAATATGACTGTTATTAATTGAGTCACGCAAATAAAATGCGGTTTTGTTTATACTAAAAAAGAGAATCAAGGGAAAGAGAAGAACAAAGAGATGGCCAAGGGGAAATTTTGAGTGAGACAATACATTGACTGATGTTATTGCTTACAGTTGCTTACGCGCTTGGTAAGGTGTGTGTTTTTTTAGATCAATTCATCTTTCAATGTTTTAATTTTCTGAGCTTTTCTTCTTACATGCTTTGATGCAGTGAAGTGGCTTGAGCTTTTAAACTTTGTTTCTTGCAACTCAACCATGCATTCTGATCCATTTGTAGTGTATACTCCGTTGAATCATACATGGCTTCTGTACAACTTTTCTTCCATATCACTTTCAGCACTCTTTTGGTTAATACATTTACAATGCCTTTATTGTTCTGAGATCATCATTTGATCAATGACCTTTATGACTTGAACATTTGCAAGTTCAGAACAGATATCCCATGCTAACTTCCTTGATCACTAAGACAATAAACATTTTTTAATCTAAATCCCCCCAATGCAGATATTTCACTCATACGTAGAATGGTTGTTCCAACTCCAATGAAACAGTATGTAATATCTTGTTCATCTTGATCTTTCCTATAATTCATGGCTATGAATTAATTTTGATACAATGGAGGTTTTATTCAGGGCCGAGTCCTTCAATTTTTTTTCCTTGAATGAGTTTTTAATTGTCATACTAATCAAAGGATGGGTGAAGGGTGCATGTAATTGAAAGAGATCTAACTAAGCCCGACAGAATTACAGGGAAAAATTTACAACCAGGAGGATACTTGAAATTCATAGGGCTTCATCTTCAAGGTATACATGTGAAACTTTAGCTTTTGACAATTGTGAAACCTAAGAGTTCTTATCCTTCTACGGATCGGGCATGCAACATCATTATCTTTGCAGGATTTTTCTTGTTTATTTTTTTCTCTCTCTCCCTGTTTTTCCTCTCTATCCCTCCCCTCATCGGGTTTTGGACTTTGTACTCTGATTATTTAATCAAATTGGGGTAGTTAGTATACCTTTTCAATAAAAGAAAAGGAGTTCCAATCATTCATTCAAAATATGAAGAGTGGATATTTAGCACTAGGTTGCTTAGATTTGACCATCAAACCTCCTAGAATAACATTCTGGCTATTGACATATGCTAACTGAATCAATCTCAAATTGTTGTCATATGGTTGAGGAATAGATTACCCGATCAATCATTGCTGTTTTAGAGGAGGTCCATTGCATCTGGAAGGCAATCAATCGCAAGGTGGTTAAAGTTTTGATTCTGATACACCTGATTGATATGCCATGCAAGCATTTAATTCAATTTAGCTAGCCTTCAGAAAATCTTTGAGTCAATTTTAGGACTATCATAATACTAATACGTAGTACCATCTGACATTTAATGTGCTTGTAGTTAAGTAAGTGCTTGAATCTAGCCTTGAAAACCAATGAGTCAATTTACAACTATAGAATACCAAAACATAGCACCACCTAACAGTCAATGTGCTTGGAGTGAAGTGAATTGAACTATTCATGCTGATATTTTATGAAATCCACATGTGGTATGTACGTAGTAAATGCAAAATCTAATAAGTTGGATTTTTTAGCAGACTTATTAATAAGTGTCTGACTGTCTCATGTAAGATTTAGTATAAGCATGACCTTTTTGGATTTTTGGACTATGTTCTATTGTGATAAAGTTTTTGGGTATGACTGAATTTTAAATTTGCTTTTATTTTTATTAGTTGTTGGAACACACTTAGTTCGCTTTTCAGGTGTGTATGAGTCCAATATTTTGTGATGCTTTTAGCGTTCCTATATCATATATAATTATGTTTCTGTTATTTCTTTTCATGTTTCTTTATCACTATATTTCTGCATATGTCAAAGATCACCATTGGTTATTGCTTTGATTTTGTTTTACATGGAACTGTTTGGTGTGATTCATTTGATTTAAAGTGGCAGACTTAATTCCTACCAGTTTTAAAAAATAAGGTTTACTAAACTTTTGATTGTCTAATAAGTTCCATTCATCTCAATTGTTTCTATTTCTATGATGCTAGATGTTAGATAAACAACTGTTGAAGTTTTGTGTTTTTCCTTTTGGTTTTTTGGGTAGGAACAACAATGGGCAACAGGAAACCATCTTGGTTACTCTAAATTTTCCTGTTGTCTCTAAGCGAAACATATATCTATAAGTTGAAGAGGTTTTTTTATTGTTCTTAAATTGTAATTTGTGGGTTTAAAAATTTGGGCATATATGAATTGTGATGGTGGCTATTTAATTTTTTTTTATGCAAATGCTATTTAAATTATTGCAACCTCAAATTTTTCTGTTATTATTGATTCTTCCTTGGATGTTATATATAACTTTTATCCTTGTTTTCAAATCTTCTGTTAGTTTTACATAAATGAATTAAAAAATCTTTTTCAGAGGTTGCAAATGCTTATTATTGTCACTGTGAGGTTGCACATTAGAAGTAATCGGTGATGAGATTTTGTTGTATTCAAGAGATAAAGACATTTTCCAACAGTTTTATGTTTAACATTTTTCATGGATCTAGAATCATCTTTGTAGTGAATTGGTTTTTCACAGGGTGCACATGCTATTCTATTGCCATGTTTTCCTCAAGTCCCCTCAATTATTTGTGTATATGTTATTGAGCTCATATTGGATATTACTTGAATGTCACTGCTTATCTGAAGAGATATCCCATGTATTTGTTGAATTATGCATAAAGATTGTCTATGTTTGAATGACTCTAACTTCTTTATTAGTCTTGTTTACTTGTGAACTTACGTAGCTCATTGATCTTTCTGTTATTATCTGGTGGTTTCTTGTATTCGTCAAATTGTTCGGATTATATATTGCATACTTATAAGAACATATGTAAAAAGTCCACGAAATATCTAACAAAGATTTACAATATATTTCTTCATTTATTAAAATTATATATAACACGTCGTGTAGAAGACATGTCTACAATTATTAAACAATAAATGATCAGTCTCCAATTATAAGTTTATCGTAAGCAATTGGTCATGCTATCCACAATTTTAATAAGTAATATTTTCTTATTTTTATTAATTTTAAACATTCTTGATTTTGATTAAATAAAATAATTCATGTGCAACGCACATGTGTGTCAACTAGTTTTATAAAATCCCCAATAGAGCTGAAGCCTGAAATCTTGATAAAATACAAAGCCCTTTGTTTTCCCAAATCCCAACCCCAGTCATCGCCTCGCGTGAGCCCCGATGGCCTCAATCCCCGATGGCCTCAATCGTAGTCCATCTCGTCAAGGGGGGAAGGGAGAAAGAGAGAGATCAACATAGAAAAAGTTCAAAACTAGTTCCGTGGTCGGTGGTCCATCTCCCTTGTCATCGCCCGATGCTCCGAGCCACCGATCGCCGTCCGTCAGTGAAGGTTTGCAGAGAAATTGTGGGAGGAATTGAGAAAGGAGAAAGGTTTTCAATTTTTAGGTTTTCATCGAAGCCCTTTTTATTTATTTGGTAATTGGGATGATTAGGGTTGTGTTTGGGCATGGGTTAAGCTAACTAGGTTGGGCATTTTAGTTGGGGGTTTGAGATTGGGGCCTATTTATACCTTTTTTTAATTTTAATTTTGGGGGGGCCTACCGCCCGGCCTAGTCTACTTCTAGTTATGCCTCTGTATAGGGAGTTTCAACATCAACATCAATGTTTTGAAACCTTCAAATGTCCTTGAGAGTTTAGATCTAGTCATTTCTTATAACCACCACATTCAAGTGAATAACATTCATGTATTCAAGAATATATGGTTTCGAAAAAAAATCCACCTATAGTCCCTTTGCCCCGAGCATTTATGTTAATACCTACTCACACTTTTTTTAAATCATTGAATGTGGATTATAACTTACAAATTAATTAAATATAACTATCAAGCAAGGGCTATAGGTGGCTCCTCTTCGTGGACCTGTCCGGCTGTGAGGTTGTCGGTGGTGCGAAAGCTTGCATTCAAAATTAAAAGGCTCAAATGTCCTGAAGGAATTCTCTCAAGTACAAGTTTGAAAAATAAAACATGAACATGAAAAATAAAATCTCACTAAAATTCATGTACATGAACAATGCATACATAATATATATACACACACACAACACACATATACACCTTCTAGGGAACCGGTTCAAGCGGTCCGTTCATTTTTTTCACTGCCCAACAAAGAAAAGAAAAGAAAAGAAAAGAAAAAATAAGACCTCAAAAAGTGTGTAGGGACCCACAAACCGTTGTCCGTCCCATCCACAACAAATCTATCGTCATAAAATTACCTATTTACCCCTGTTGGTCAAATTACCTATTACCACTGTTGGTCAAAATTTGTTTTTGTCCTACCACTTCATAAAGGGTTCGGAACATTTATTTTTTGGGGAAATTGTCCAAATGCCCTTGGACTGAGCTCCCTATTTTTTCCTTGCCCCTTGACCTGGGGGAATTTTTTTACCCCTGCTTTTTGGTCCCCTTGTTTTTTTACCCCTCCCATTGCCACCTCACATTTTCCTTCCACATATGCCCTTTCCCTCCCACTGCTCTCTTTCCCACCCATCTCTCCCCCAAATAACCTGGAAAAAAACCCCAAATAAAAAACCCCCAAATCAAAAACTCTTTCAAATCGATAACTCCCTCAAATCGATAACGTCGTTCCCTTCTTGTCTTCCCATTAAATCTGCTCGCTCGTCGTTTCCACTGATCTCCCACTGACCTGATCCCCCTCCTTCTCTCCCATCATCTCCATGCATAAACCTCCCACCATCACCGGTCACTGTTCTCCAACCATCGTCGTTCACCGATTGGGCAGTCAGACTGACCCGATCTGTCACCGTCTGATCTTACCATCTGATCTGTAAAATATACACTTAGTGAATAAGTAGTTACAGATTTATAATAATCAATTACTGAAATAGAATAATGACTTACAAAAACCTACAAACCAATTACAGAATAATACTATAATGAACAACTACACAAATAAAACTAGAACTTCTTATACATAATTTATATTCACTTGAAAAGTTTCATAGATTTTCTCTCTCAAAGAACTTTTAAACCATCATTTACTGACATACATTCAGAAAAAAATATAAACACTGAACTGAAAGTAAAAAGTGATTGACAAATTATTTAAAGATGGATCAAATGGAATTTGAAAACTATTTACATAGATGGTTCAAGTGACATTGAAATACTATTTAAATAATCATCTCCACATCCTCTATGTAAGATATATACAAGAAATTAGTGCACAAACATTTAATGACCACATACACTGAGTGAATACATAATTACAGATTTATAATAACCAATTACATAAATAGAATGACCACTTACAATATATTTAAACTAATTACAGAATAATGCTCTAAATGAATATGTAGAGAAAGGAAACTAAGACTTCTTATACACAATTTATATTCACTTAAAAAGTTTTATAGATGTCATCTCTCAAAGAACTTCTAAACTAATTGACATACACTCATTAAAAGAGTATAAACACTGAACAAGAAAAGTAAAGAGTGATTAGTAAATTATTTAAAAAGATGGTTTAAGTGGCATTGAAAAACTATTTAAATAACCATCTCCACCTCCTCTATGTAAGACATATACATTAAATTAGTACACATAAATCTAATGACCACATACACTGAGTGAATAGATAGTTACATATACAGATTTATAATAATTAATTACATAAATAGAATGATCATTTACATGATATTACAAACCAAATACAGAATACTACCATAAATGAACAACTACTGAAAGGAACTAAGACTTCTTATGCACAGTTTATATTCACTTGAAAAGTTTCATAGATATCATCTCTCAAAGAACTTCTAAACTAATTGACATACACTAAGAAAAATAGTATAAACATTGAACAAAAAATAAAGAGTGATTAATAAATTATTTAAAGATGGTTCAAGTGGCATTGAAAAACTATTTAAATAACATCTCCACCTCCTCTGTGTAAGATATATACAGAAAATTAGTACACAGAAATCTAATGACCACATACACTGAGTGATCGAATAGATAGTTATAGATTTATAATAATCAATTACATAGATAGAATGATAACTTACAGAATATTACAAATCAAATACAGAACGTTACTATAAATGAACAGATATTGAAAGAAAACTGAAACTTCTTATACACAGTTTATATTCACTTGAAAAATTTCGTAGATGTCATCTCTTAAAGAACTTCTAAACCATCATTCAAGTGGCACTGGAAAGTATGTTAGTTACTTGATAAACTTGATAAACTTGATAAACACAAAAACCATTAGCATAACAATACTTAGAAATTACAAAAATTTGCATGTGGCTGATTTGAAGGTGGCCGGAGAGGTGGGACAGAGAAGGTGATCACTAATGCTATAGTCGAAGAGGGAGAGATGGAGGTCGGTGATTGTGGGTGTTGGGTTTCAATAAGAGAGTTTGTAGAATGGGAGGGTGAGAGGGTTTTATATTGTGAGAGGGTTTGTAAAGGGGATAGACGCTTCCGTTTCAAAAACCACCGGAGAACATGGGGATGCCGATGGAGGGTTTTTGATTTGGGGTTTTTTACAGGTGATTTGGGGGAGAAATGGGAGAGAAAGAGAGCAGTGGGAGGGAAAGGGCAAATGTGGAAGGAAAATGTGAGGTGGCTGTGAAAGGGGTAAATAAACAAGGGGACCAAAAAGCAGGGGTAAAAAAAAAATTCCCCCCAGGTCAAGGGACATGGAAAAAATAGGGGGCTTGGTCCAGGGGCATATGAACAATTTCCCCTTGTTTTTTTATACAGAGGTCAGTGTTCTGAAATGCGAGATGCGGATTGCGTGCGGCTGGGGTACCGCACAAGGTATATGCGGTGTGCGGGAGTATATGCGGTTCTATAATTTTTTATAAATAAAAATATATATTGTGATTATGATTTATAAATATAACAAGATAAATATTAGAGGCTAGAAACATCTAATATTCTATGCCCATCATCTAAAGAAGTATGCAAAATTAACCATAGAATATAAATATAATTATATCATGTTGGTTTCAATAGCATTTGATGTGGTAATTACATAAAAATAAAAAAATAATGAACAACAGTCAACAACAAAATAACATGTTTTTAGATAATAAAAACAAATTAAATTATAATTGATCAAAACATTACACAGACACTTGTCAAATTTTAAACCAAATAAGTAAAATAAAACAAGAACGTTGTTCACTGGATTGTTGAGTCATCTTGTCCCACTTTAAAATCCAGTAAAATAAAATAATATAAAAGAGGTGTTATCAAAGTGGTGTCATGTACTTTTCCAGAGAGAGAGAGAGAGGAGAGGCTGAGAGAGAGAAAACTGATAGTCTGATAGAGACAGATAGAGAGACAGTGAAACAGAGAGATATTAATGGGAGAGAGGATGCGAGACAGAGAGAGAGGGATGGACAAACTGAGATAGTGAAACAGAGAGATATTAAAGGGAGAGAGGATGAGATACAGAGAGAGAGGGATGGACAAACTGAGTGAGACAAAGAGATAGAGCATACCAAGAAGAAGATGTCCTCACCTAAAGATCGAAGAAGAAGAAGACCGGAAGATCAACGAAAGTCGGCTATCTCACTATTGTCATTGAAGAAGAAAATCGGAGGAGAAGAAGACCCCCCTTTGTTCTATGTAGGGCCGTCTGAAGAAGAACATGCCGGGAAGAAGAAGAACAGATCGATTAAAGAAGAAGGGCCCCTTAGATCTCTCATCTCTATAAAGGCTGGTTGAAGAAGAAGACCCCCTCGTGTGTTTTTTTTTTAGTTTAAACTAACAAAACTTGTGCGCCCGCTTAAGCGGACGCACATGCGGAGTCGGACTGCACATGCGGGCATATGGCCCGATTCCACTGAAGACGGTTCGGTCTACTGACCAAACTGCTCGTGCGGCCGCATATGCGGCCGCACGGGTTGCCTTTCAGAACAGTGACAGAGGTTCTCTATGAACATGAATGAAAAGGGGACGCGTGGACTAGTCAAGCACATGAGCTCACGTGATGGAACGGACAAAAACACACCATCGGATTGTTCGATCGAGTTTCCCTTAGCCCATATTTGGATGCCGGATAAACCCTGTATAACCCCGGATAACCGCAGATAAAAATTTTGTTGTGTTTGGAAAGCCCGGATAAACCCAGATAAAATATGCCAAAATAAACTGGTATATGGATTTCAATCAATAAAAGTTATCCTAGGTTATTCCACCCAAAGAATATGTGGGTCCACTGTCAAATCAACTGCCATCACCTCTTATAAATCACCTGTCAAATCAACAATCATTACTTTTTTACCTTTTATAAATCCTTATCCATACTTTATTCACATTTTACCCAAACAACAAAACATTTATTCTTACGATTCCCAACGAGAATAATTCAAAACACAACCAAACACAAAATTATTTTATCCTTATTTATACTCACTTATGCGCGGATAAATATATACCTAAGAATAAATCATATTCTGTATCCAAAGGAGGGCTTAAGATATCTTGATTTTTATTGTTGTTGGTTATGGTTTGAATATTTTTTTTTAAGGAATCACTATTTTTTTCCATCAAAGCTTGTTGCTTAATTATTCCATCGAAGCTTGTTCCAAATTTTTTTTTTGTTTGGTTTTTCAGTCTATACCAAAATGGATAATTTGGATTGATTAATTTTTATCAATATTGTTTTTAGGTAACAATTGATGGGTAATTTTTCGTATTATGTAGTAGCCAAAGGGATCCTCTTGCTCATCTTGCTGAAGATGTAATTGCTAATGTTGAGTTTTGTGTTCTATTTTCATATTTTCCAATACTTATCTTCAAACTTCATAAATGATTTATAATTCTCAGATTTTATGTGATTTTTTTTTATGATAAGAATGATAAAAAAGGAATGATATTAGTCTTTTGAATGAGATTATACAGATGCACCTAGCCACAAGTGAATGGTTCTTGGTTGTCTTTAGATGAATGAAGAATGGCAACTTAACACTACGATGGATTGATAATACAGAAAGCTGTTTTGTCTCTAAGCAACCACAGTTCCACAGTTTCAAAATAGGTATTAAAACTGTCTTGTAGAAGCATAAGTGGGTTACATATATCACTCAACACGGAGTTGCTCCAGGCTTCTACAGCTAAAGCATTAAAGGGAAATATTGAAGCCATCCATCGAGACTGGATCCAATTAGGACTGAATCTGGTCAGTTCGATTAATACTGAACTTGATACCTTTTTAATCGAACTACACAACGTCTAAATCAAACTGCACAATCAATTGTTGGGTATATATTTCACTCTCCTATTGGATACTGATGATATTTAAGAATTCATATTTTCTCTAATAGTTGATTGGATCCAAATAAGAGAGTGAAATATATATCCAACAGTTGGTTGTGCAATTCGATTTATATGTTGTGCAATTTGATTAAAGGGGTGTCTAGTTTTGGACTGATCAAATTGACCGGATTCAATCTTGACTGAATCCTGTCTCCCATCCGTTCTGGTCTGGTTGAAGTTGATATTTGATAATGCGCTGAAGCATTAAAGGGAAATATTGAAGGAATTAAATGATCACACACAGAATCAAGATATCTTAAGGGAAAAAATATGGTGGACAGAAATGTTTTCACACAGATCTCTCAAAGAGGTACCAAACAATGACATCTAAAAATAAAATTCTAGCCAAACTACAGAATAAAACTCATAACATTTAACAGTACAATAAGACATTGCGATCAACCCATAATATTACACATTTAACAGTACATTTAACATTAAATATCTAGCAAATAAAACCTGCAATGAACCATTGGCATCTGTGCTCCTTCATTCTTCATCAACAAATTCATTCTCCTTCTATATTAATAACCAATATTCACCTTTAAGAAAAAGATACAATTTAAAATATAACTATACATTGACATTAAATTAACATATACAATAGGTTCAATATTCAAACAGCTGATATCAGATCAGATCTATAAGCTACAAAAAAAAAAAAATCAACAAAAAATCTATATTATCCACAAAAAAAAAAAAAATGACACTGGATTGATTTTTTTTTAAGGTAAACGGTAGGCCGATGCCCTCATTATATTCATAAAGGAGAAAACCCAAATGAGAAAAACATAAGGGAAAAACACAATAACACAAGAGATAAAGGATCCGTCCCCAATGTGGGGATTGACCCATAGTAGGCCAAATGGGAAACTACTCCTGAATAAAAAACTTCCTCCCCTCTATAGCCACCACATGAGCACCCTCACAAAATTTACCCCAATCTTGGATGCACCGTACCGCCATCTCCTAAATATTCTCTGCATACGCCGTACTATCCCAGAAAACCACATGGTTTCTAGTCAACCAAATGGACCATACCATCGCAGGCACAAAAATCTGGGAGATGCGCGCCTTGATACTACGATCCCCCATTCTATAAAGATGTTTCCCTACCTCCCACATATCATCTAGAGAAACAAAACCAACCGTCAAACCAGATGTCTGACTGAGTCAAAGCCACGCCTGACGAACTAGGGGATAAAGAAGGAAGAGATGCTCCACCGTCTCATCCTCTCCCCCACACAATGCACATGCTCTATCAATCTCTGACACCCATTGGGCTATGAAAGACTTCGTCAAGATCTTGCGCAAGTACACTGTCCACATGAATGCCTTCACCTTTGCGGGAATCTTGCAATCCCATACTTCCTTATGCTTCCGTGGTTTCACCAATGGGTGGCTTGTCTCTTCGCAGCCAATCATAACAACTACGCACAAAAAAACCATCTCGAGCTCTAAGGGACAGACACTGGATTGATTTTGAGGTGCTCACTAGAGGGTGGAGTCGTGGGGAGTGGATGCGGGAGCCGCAGAGCGTAAACAGTGCGGTTAGGGTATGCGAGAGGAGTTTTTGCGTAAACATTTTGTTTTTTTAATGAAAATGATAAAGGATCACGTGAGATCTGCTTATTTTTGTTGAGGTTATCACGTGACAACGCATATCAGACGGACGAGATGGACGTTAAGTTTTGGTGTGTTTCATCCGTTCCATCATGTGAGCTCACGTGCTCAACTAGTCCACGCGTCTCCTTCTCATTTAGTTCATAGAGAACTTCTGTTATAAAAAAAAACAGAGATCCAGAACCCCTTCAAAGATAATATAAATAAACAATCATTGAAAACCAATCCCCCATTTGATATATAACAATCCATGCAGAATAAATAAATTTTTGTTTAATTGTCTTTTTTATTATTATTTTTATTGAGAAACATAAAATGGACATTTTTGTTGTTTGATTCACCTTGAATAAAGTGAGAATAAATGTGGATAAGTGATGTAAACGAGTTTATGACTTTTTAAATGATAATTATACATTTACATAAATTGTTTGTGTTTGACCGTTTAAGAATAAGTGTGAGAGATGTGTACATAATATGATAGATGTGATAATTTTTTGAATGTATGAAAGAGTGTTATGTGAGATAAATTTTTTAAATGATAAATAAAGATATTTTTATCTATTGGTATATGTAAACAATTCCAAGACTGCCCTATAATAGTTATAAGTCTTCTCCTATATCATTGAGGCATAACAATAATGATTATCGTATGGTGGGGTCTGATTTTTTGGTTTTGTTTTGTGAGAACAACAGACTCAATGTCCTTTGTTTTTCCAAGTTTATAACTGTGGGTCCAGGAGTAGTTCATCGGAAAATCCGCAGCTGATTTGTTTTTTGGCTTTCTTATGGGTAAAATGCGTTTGATTCCCTAAAGTTTTTAAAACCTATGAAAACACTTCTTGAAGTTTTAAAACATGTACTTACATCTAGGGGTGCAACTTTGATCAGTTAAACCGAATCTGAATTATCCAAACTGATTTTTTTTTGTTTAAGTCAATAGTTTTATGATTTAGTTTAGATATGGATTGAAAAATTATAAATCTATCTCTATTTGTTTGGATTTGATTTTATTTTTAATAAATAAATTAACTGAACTGAATCGAATTAAGTTTAAACACATAATCATTCATAATTAATAATCATGTAGATCATTCTTTTTATACGTATAACTATATTATTGTTATACCATTAATATTCATATATAAATGAATATACTCTTTTATACTATCAATCCTAGCATTTTGATATATTTATGTAAAGTTGTAACCAACCCCTCAATAAACTCTAAACAACCCAAATGGTAGGAAGAGAGAGAGAGAGAGAGAGAGAGAGAGAGTATGTTTATCTTTAACAGTTCGGTTCGGTTATGTTTAGTTCGGGCTAACCAAACAAATATCACTTCGGTTCGGTTTTGGATTTTTAGTTCGATTTTTCTTCACTTTTCAGGTTATATATAAATATAGTTTGGTTCAATTTGGATTTGTAAAAAATCAAGCCAAACCAAATGAACTGCACTCCTACTTACATTCCCCATTGTTGGATTTCCTTTTTAAAATGGGGACAAAAGTATAAATCATTTTAATTAAATCATTATCGTGTTTTTGCCTATTAATTAACTGTTATATAAGTTAATTCTCATAAAAAATGCATCTATATCTATTTAAAAAGTTGATTATTGTATTAAATATTCATAGATCATATCTAAAATTAATTGATTGGCTCTTTTTTTAGATATTTTAAAAATAATTAAAAGATAAAATAGTAATTTTAAAATACTTTTATCCATTCTTAACGAAAAATCTAACTGTAGGGGTGTAAATGTATGTTTTTAAACTTCAAAGGGTGTTTCTGAACATTTCAAAAACTTAAGGGGTTCAAATGCAGTTTACCCTTTTTTTAATTCCTTTAACGCGTGAAGAGTTTGTCTTCGTCTTTCCATTTGTCAACATAAGTTTGTTGAAAGTAAACCCCGGAGATTTCCAAGTGTGTTCCCCTCCGCGAACTTTCCCTTCAGTCACGCACAGGTATGTGTGTGTGTATGTATATGTAATAGATATTGATGCATATATATGTTATAGATATTGATGCCCTCGTTCATCATCGGTTGGGTATTTATTTTCATTAATTAAAATAAGGAGAAGAGAAGAGAGGATCTGATTTCATATGGCTTCAAATAAATCGTCAAAGATTGATGTTCAGATTCTTTATTTTGCCGTCGGTTGTTCATTGTTCTCTTATTTTTGTCCTTCTAAAAGTTTTAGATAATGTTTAAATAAGTTCTATTTTGAGTCCTATTTCTCTACCTTGCAAATGAGTGCATATATCTTTTGGGAGCGAGAAATGAGACTAAAAATAGGAATGATATCTAGCGAGACATGGGTACGACGGAGTTTTTACTGCATTGGATTCGTCATATTTACATGGTCTTTGTTTAAGTTATTGTGATACCTGTTGGGTTGTCAGTTTTAGGGGTTTGTACATCTATTGTGTTTACTTAAGCATGAGGAAGATCTTCACATGTCTTGTTGACAAGAAGAAAACCTGGCCTGAGGTGCTTGGGTCATTTGTCATTGTTGTGGGGTCCGATTTTTCACATGGGCCAGTGCACCATAAAAGAGGAGAGGATTTGATCGGCGTTTGAGGGGGGACCTGCAAAAAAGAGAGGGGGGATTCTCCGATGATCAAGTCAATAATAGTAGAAGAAAGAATAGAAATTTTTTGTCTATGTACATGTTTTTCTTTATCTGTTTTTTTGCCTATCCATGTCCTTTTGTCATCTCTCTCTTGACTGTGTTTATAATGGTTTGGGGGATTGGATTTGAATCCATGCAATCCCCTGCAAGGTGAATCCATTTGGATCTCCCCTGATTTGGGGGAATAAATCCGATATATTAATGGACTTAGTCAATGTCCATTAATTGGGATCTGGTTTTAAATATATGTCTTATCACCCCAATTTGATTGGGATTATCCCTACGTATGGCAACATTATAGGGGGTGTTTGGCCCCTACAATCGCCGTGTCTGGGATTCAAGAGGATTGTTAAGCAGGTCCAAGGGATTTCAAAATTTGATGTGGATTTAAAATTTGCTTTTTTTTTTGGGGTAGAATTACACTGATTTGAAAATGCCATAGTTGTCTGGGCGACGCCTAGGCGGGCACCTAGGTGAAGCTTATTTGGCTTGGCGTTCCATTTGGGCCTATGCGTTCATCCGCCTAATTAACCTGTACATCAAGCGAGTGCCTGGGTTTGTATACATGCTCCAGCATTGCCTTTCCCCCTAGGCATAATAAATTGGTTGGGGTGGACGCTTAATGGGTATGACTTATCTTTCATGAATGATTGGGATTAAAACTAGAGTTGAGATTTAATCAAAACAATGTTAATAGGTAACTAACCTGATTGTTATGCTTATAAAAGCTAACCTAAACTTTTTCCATATATCATTTATTGACTTCAGACAAAAAAAAATCAAAATGTTCATTTAAAATATATTAATAAACGATTTTAATAGCCATATGGGTCATGACCAATAAGGTATTTATTTTCTCAATTTTTTTCTTCTGTCTAACAAACAACAAAATATAGAGGAAGTAACATCATGTAGAAGTAGTAGCTCAATGATAGGTTTGTCCCCCTTCCTCAAACACACATTGCATTCTTACGGTATACTTTCATTTATAAATATAGCATTCTCATTTCAAATTTACTTGTACAGAAAACAATGCATGAATAGTCAGCAAATTAACATAAATCATGGAATTGTTATGAGGGATTCTGCGTGGTGATTTGCATTAGATTATGCATAACCACAAATTTATTAATAACACATGCGATATTTGTTTGATGCAGTATATAGAATTCATGGTTGGATCCCTCTCTATAAGACAAAATCATGAATTGCAATTGAACAAATTCACATCTTATATTGAAAACGGAGTTTGACAATATGTTTCAGGGATTGGCAGATTTTTTTAAATAAATTGCCCACCCCGATCGTATTGAAAGGAATATGTATTTGATTTTTATACCCATTTGACTCGCCCCGATCATACCTTATTTTTTTACCCATTCGACTCGCCCTGACCCGATGCATCAACATGATGGGTTCAGGATTTCAAGTTTAAACTTGTCATCTTGATATGTTTCAAGTTTTTTGATAGGATTTTCAGAAGTCCTATGTGATGAAGGCTGCGTTTGGATGTGAGATTGAAATGTTAAAATTTTAGAATTTTGTATTTTAAACTCGGCTTTTAAAAACATTATTTTATTAGCTTTTCAACCGTAAAATTTTTTTGACCTAAAGATTGAAGATGGTGGTTTAAAAAACTAAACGCTAAAAATGTGTTTGGATCTAAGTTTAAGAATTTTTAGCTTTTCAAATGTAGAATCTACCTAAACTCAGATCCAAACGGAGCCGAAGATATTTATATAAATTTTAAAGATATTTTATCTAATTATATATTTATGTTAAAAATATTTTAGTTTCATGTTCCCTAATGGAGTTTTATGTCATAATAAAACAATAAATTTTATTTCTAATTTGTGATTTGGTCAAGTTCGGCTCGACCCAACATAGGGGCGGAGCGGGTTTTGTGGATCTTAAATTGGGTGGATAGGACTTATATATATTCTCAAATCTGAGATTGGGTGGGGCAGATTTGGGGTGACACAATTTGGAGGTGGGGTGAATTTGGGTTATGCCAAATCTGAACTTGACACCCCATTGCCATCACTACTATATTTGGATGGCACATGGCACTGAAAATAGAGATTAGAAATAATCCACATAAGAACCATATCTATGAGCTTGTTTTGTTAAAGAAAGTTTGCTTTTGGTATTATGAAATAAGGAAATTTTTTGATACTTACAACACAACATTTTTTTGTGGTATTTATACAAGAGTTTATTTCCGCATTTGCAAATAAACAAGCTCACTATATTTATGTGGTGACCATACAAACCATGTGTGTTGAACCATACAATCCATAGTGATGCAGATTGAAGTTAGGGTTGTTCTTTTTTTTATATATTATTTTATCTAGATAATTAGTTAGTGGGTTTTCCTTTGTAAGTTGTAACCATAGATTTTATCTATGGATTGGATAATTAAGCTTTTTAGGATTTTTTTAGTGTTAGGAGTGGTTTGTTTGGCTTAACAACCTTTTTGGTGATCCATGCGCTCTGAGAATAGGCCAATCAAACACTCCATTACAAAGACAAGGGTTCACACCTTTAGAATGGCTTATAAGCCTATAAATATGATCGTATTGAGTAACAAATGGTTCCAAGTTTTAATTTTCCTCTTGTGAGTCTAAAAGAGATCTTTTATGTGTCTTTTCACCACATTTATAGCAAGCTCTTGTGGAACATTGTTGGTCCCACAGTGGTTGGTTAGCTTCAAGCTATTGGGTTCGTGGCTCCTTGGTTCCACCTCTCATGCCTTGGTTGACGCTCCATGGTTAGTGTCTGCTAAGTGGCATGTGACACTATCTAGAGGTCCATCATGTTGAGGATGTCCTGGATATGCAGTTGAAATCCTGCAATATACCGTGACACCATCAACACCTTGTTTTCTTGAAAGCGATGTGGGATGCGAGTCGATTAACTTGGAGGTACACTTTTACACTGACCAAGAATGTTTAAGTTTTGAAGAGATTGAAATTTAAGATGTGACAATTTTAGGTAAGGAGTCTTAATTATAGCTTTTAGGTTTTATTATGTGAGTATGCATGCCTATTTAAGTTCTTGATCTATGCACATCCTCATCCACCTTGAATCCTTGATGCGACATGTCTGGTGAAGCATGTGATCACAAATATTCGTCCAATTTTCAATGTGAATATTGATGAATTCTATAGATTCATTTAGTGTTTAGAAATGCCGTATTTGATTTGTGTGCGGTTGGTGGGGGGTACTGCCTAGAGTATATTCATTATGCTATTCTGTATTTTAATTAATAAAAATATATGATGATTATTTCTAAACAATAGATAACAAGATTTAATATTAAATAATGTTAATCTTCCAAAACGATTTTATTATTCAGTGAATCTTGATGAACAGTTCGATTATTTGACAAGTGGTTACAATTATAACAGAGTACAATCAACAAATCACCTCCACAATACTACGATATCATTCGGCCAAAAAATTCTTATTTCTTGTCAATGTTTGTGCACCCGCTTCACGGACCACATATGCGGGCCTAGTTCGCATATAGGGTTGCATCCTGATATCTGGTTTGGTCTAACTGATCTACATATGCGCTTTTATGGGTCACATATCCAGTGTTGGCGTATGCCGCCTCATAAACCGCAAATCGAACACTGGACTCATTAAATTGAAACAGTTAGTAGAGAAATTTTTGGGATCTCCAGGTTAAAGGCACTCTTACAGTTGTCAATCCTCATGCATTAGTAATGGTGATTTGCCTCCCATCTTTTTTATGGAACATAAATTGGGTGGTGAAGGATTAATTCGAGGCATTGTCTCAGATTGAGACTGCTAGCTCATGTTAGATGCTCTAGGTTGTGAAAATGTTAACATTGTGATTGTTTTTCGACACTGTTGAGATGCTCCCACACATTCTTGAAGGTTCGGTTCATGTTGCCTACCATCTTAATGAGATTTTTCACCACTCTTGTCAGCTCGTCTACCATCTTAATGAGATCTCTGTCTTCTTGATTCATGTCAACGCATGTTGTGACTCCTCGTCGCCTTGCTATTTTGTTGTGTCATTGATCACTCCTAACATCTCGCCCAACACGTTACAGAATTCAAATTCAGATATCAGATGATGCAGTGATGTTAGTGTTGGAACCTAGAACAGATGATCTTTATAAAGAGAGTAGAAACTTCTGTTATTTCTATATAACCAGAAGGATACAACTTGGAGGGCTCTATAACTTCTCAGGCAACCTAAATATATCCTGTATTAGTTTTTTCGGTTATCGTACTAGTCTTATTTATAAACCTCTAAACCATCCTAAAGAGATTTTGTTGCAATTCGATTTTGAGGCCAATTGTGCTCAATGGTTAGAATATTCTATCTGTAACTAGGTTAGTAACCCCATGGTTATTCTGGTTGAACCGTTACCTGTAAAAATGTCCCTCTTCAGAGTCGATTGGGCCTCGAAGGTTACTTTTATTTTATTTAAGTTGCTCATTAACAAACTCTACTCAGTTTCAATCTATTTGGCCAACAATCTCTCTTCCCCAGCCATTGCATGTAGGTAACTTGAAACTTTTGGGTTGGTTGGGATTCAATGGTTACGTTAGTCTAGTCTTTGCCAGGTCTTACACTTGAGGTGGCTCTGGCGGTTGGAATCATCTGGCCATTATCAGGTCTTGCACAAGAAGGGATCCTGACAGTTAGATATCTGTGACGTCCGAGGATGTTGGACGAGTAGGGGGTCGGTGGTGAAAATTCTTATAACCATCCAAGGGTAATGCTTGCTGGGATGTGTGGTTTGAATAGATGTAACTGTCTTTGGGTGATGTCACGGGATGGGTCCATGGGATATGCTTGAATAAATGTGACTATGCCTATTTGATGTCCCTGGATGGGTCTGATTGGTTTTAATAGGTGTAACCTTTCTTGGGTAGTATGCTCAGGTCAAGGTACTCAACAGGTAGAAGTTTTCAGCCGTCAGATGGTCTTCTATTGGATACCAGTATCCACACTACATCACCAATGGCCTAAGGCAATCACTCGTCTTAACAAACTTCTCCATTCACTTGAAATATGTCAACACCAGCTGGTAGAAAATCAATGGGTGCAATAAAAGCACTTAATGTTTTAGCAGGTGAATAAAAACTAAGAATCCTGTGTTGGGATGATCCTCAATGAGAACTGAGGTCAAGAAAGTGTCATTTAACAAACTCCAAACAGCTGGGACAAGGCTCTGTTGTTTGGGTGATCTCAAAACCGTCAGTTTGCCTGTGAAAATATTATGTTATCATAATGTAACTCGCATGGTGTTTGTTTGACACTTACACATATGCAGCCTTTTATATGACAGTGCTGTTTTCCTCCTTTATTTGATAAAAAGCAAAAAAAACTCCAATGAGTGAAATTTATCCTGCATGCACATTCTTGCAAGTGAAAAACTTGGGTTTCCCCAAATACTCTGTATGATAACATATATTATCAATCCTTGAAGTGATTAGTTTCCCTCCTCCCATGAAAATGACAATTTAAACTGTTGAAAGTTTTCAGATACCTATATATGTAGAGAGAGATGCTTGTTATATGGTTCACAAGCATTCACGTGGATATCTCATCTGAAGACAACAAAGAACCAATTTTGGTGTATAGTAGTTATGTGAAATTCTGGAACCCTCAGAAATATAGAAGTATCGTAGACATTGAAAATCATTTAACATAACCTATCATTTTGCAATTCCCACATATATCTAGACTTTTTCTCACACACACATAATGATAACAAGCATTCTTTTCTCCTATTGCAGGAATTTGATTCCAAAAATATGAGCAACACCAACAAGTCATCGCAAGTTGATCCGCTCGACCATGTCCGAAATGACCTAAGATCAAAGATTAATATAGCATACATGGTCAGTTCACTGGCCGCCTTCTGTATAACCAGCCTTGTGTCCCTTATCCCCGGAGACAAAGAATTAGAAATGTATAGGCTCAAGCTGAGCTTCCGAGCATATGTTGTGCTGTCGCTGTTCTCTTTCTGTGCAGGTACAGCTGCCATCGTGCTTGTTGAGCTCATCCCAATCACTCTAAAGTCAGCGAAAGCTGCCTTGCTTTCAATTTGGGTCTCGGTCTGTCTTTTGATCTATGCTCTTGGTTTCGGCTTGTGTGTTTTCCTTCCGGAGAGCTGGAATTTGCCTGTCATGGCAGCGGTTTCGTTGGCTATACTGGTCGGGCGAACCTTGATTTCGAATCCTAAGGTTTGATGTGTAAAAGTAAAAAGGACATGAATTCAGGGTTTAACTAGAAGCATTGTATGAAATAAGGGCATGTCTGCACGTCCCCTTCATGTGCCATGTGTTTAATGGTGTTGTATATGTATGCTCAGCTTGGGTTATATAAGTATGTATGCAGTAGAAAGCACTATAGTGTTGTATTGCCAGGCTTGGAGTGTAATGTAAGATATAGTAATGTCTCCATGTACAATGGTGATATGGAGTGGTTGTGTAAAACATTGTAATATCTCATGTTATGTTCATCTACAATCGTGGTCTTGCGTAAAACTATGGGTATGTATCATTGTTTGAAGTATGGCTTCCGTCTTTTAGAGCATCTTTAACCATATTTTACAAATGCTGCCTCTAATTTGTGGACCATATGGATATACATCCATTACAATTTTTCATATTTTTTAAAATTTTTGTGGGACCTACCATATGAGTTGGTTGTTTTTTTTTTTTTTTAAATGTAGCCCTCACATTTGGGAGCCCTAGAGAGCTCCCCATTTGGTGAGCGTCCTTGCTCTCCGCCTGAATTGGTCAAGGGGTAGGGAGCTCGTTAGAGGGTCCCCCCCCCCCCCCCCCCTTCACCAGATTTGGTGAAAGAGGTCAAGAAAACTTTCTCATATGGCTTTTGGGGAATTTAGTATATTATTATTGCATGTGTGAACAGTTGAAAAGTAAGTAGTTGATCAGGCATGCATCTTAATGTTTTGTATGATATCGTCTGCCTGACCACGGTCCATGAGGACCTTGTCTCACCGGTTTGCGTGACCATGGTCTACTGAGACCCTGTTTGAGTGACGGAGACTTTGTAGCTGAGTGCCATGGAAAGCGGGCATGCATGTCCGTTGCATCATGCACATCATATAGTATAATACTTTGGATTCTAAGTGGTTATTCATCTAAGGAGATGCATTGTATTTTTTTATACGTTTATTGCTATTTCTTACTACGGTATATTATTTTCTGCTTGATTCAGACTTTTATATTATTATTTTCTTGAAGTTATAATTAAGGGGACGCCATAGGTGCATTCACTGAGCATGTAGTTGCTCACCTCTCATTATTCCTTTTTTTTCTTTCTTCAGATTCAAGCCTTAGAGTGGTAGATCTCGTGTAGCTGCGGACGACATTATATTTTTCTAGAAAGGCTAGATTTTGCAAAGAAGGTGTTGGTTTTTCTTTGGACATGTATGGTGATATTTATATTCAATTGTTTTTAATACGGCTTGAAGGATCACGCACCGCAAGCATCTTCTTTACCCACATCTCTATAGTTGTAATTCTCGATATACTCTTAAAAGGAAACTGAGGATCAGATGATTAAAAGATCGAGTTTTACCCATTGATTTGCTCTACGAGCATATCATATTTTTAAATTTGTAAGGGACATTTTTGTTCGCTACAATAACGTATTGGATTCTACGCTTCAAATGGAGTAGTGGATTTGGGAGCGTTACACGATGAACCCAACCAACCAGAGATATGGCCTTCTAAGTTGACGCAGACAACATGATTGGTTGACTTCGAGGCCTCCCCGAGTCGGCTCGGGACAAGAAGACCCTCGACCAAGAGAGGTATCTATCAAAGGAAGTCAAAAGGCTAAAAGAGCAGCTCGGAGGCTCAAAAATGGTGCTGATCATAGGCGAGGTCCTAGAACGGGTCATCTACATTCACATGTATTTTTTTTAAGTTTAAATTTTTTTAAAACATTTTTTTTTCAATTCTTTTTCACAAATAATCCTTAGAAAAACGTGTCACAATAAAAAAATAAATATAGAAAATAAATAAGGTACAAATGGAAAAGCAATAACAAAAAATTCGAAATAAATAAAAACAAATATGAAAAATAACATGTGATCCAATATTGTAATTTATAAATAAAATAAAATCCCCATCAAATAAGAGGACAATCAAAATTAAAAAGTAGAGAGCATGAGGAGAATCAAAATTAAAAAGATTTTAAGATAAAATAAAATAATTTGAAAGTAAAACAAAAATCCCAATTAAATAGGGAGCAAGACAATGGAAAATGACAAGAAGTTAAAAACAAATGAATATACCGAATAAGAAAAATTTTAAAAAAATATTGAGCAATAGAATTTGTGTCTATCTTTTTTTATATATAAATAAAATGATAAATAAAATAAATTTCTTAAATTTAAACAAACAAATCTAAAATAACATATATTGAAGTTATGGATGGATTTTAAAAACAAACTATATTAATTAAATACAAAACAAAAATCCCAATAAATAAGGGATATGTTTTTTCTTAAAAGATTTAGGGGCATGCATATATTTGGATAATGTTATATTCAGTCTCATTTCTAGCCTGTGTCTATAATTGTTTCGATTTTAAAAAAAATAATAGACCTCATCTAATGATAATGAGGTGCATACTTTTATAAAAAATAAAGTAAATAATCCAATGAATTGCATAGATTCATTTATAGAAAATGTAAAAAAATTCTTCCGAAGCATATGTCTTGTTAACGTGAGCATATGTGTCGATAGAAATCTATTGACGCATATAAGACTGGAAATGGATCCGGGTGTAATAGCTATATATTTTTGTATGCCTTCATGTAATCGGGTTACATGCATGGTTTGGGACATATATGTTACTAGTGTTGAAAACGATTCATGTAAGTCAACGAGATCAAACACAAGAAATGTTTGACATTACCCTTTCTTAGAACACAAGATACACGTTAATGTTAATGCTATAATGTTAATGTGCAATATTGATTTAGTTATTATATATTATAAATAAAACTTTGGGCAAAATAGTTTGTAGTTTGGATTCAATTTTGTCCCTTAAAGTGGGAGATATCCTACACAGTATTTGATTAACCATAAATCAGTGCAAAGATTAACCATAAAAATGTAAAACCCAAATCTCATGCCAAAAGCCAAAGTTTCTTGGAAATTTATATGTACACAACCCCTTCACAAATTTAAATAGAATACTGACTTGGAAAATAGAAAAATACAAACATGAAGAAAATACATCGAAACACTCTTAATATATCCTATATTATATTTAAATATAAACTAGTACTTATTCTTTTGACAATATATTTATTTTGGCGGTGCCACATGCGACGATGCATTGAAAAACCACTTCATCCAAGTTTGCGCCCTTCAAACCCACCCCGCGGAGGCACTACTACATCACCACCGCCATCGCTTTCACCTCGTGGTAGTTCTTCTTAACCCTCCTCAGCTGCTCTTTTTGCCTTTCGATCTGAAACCTGATCTCTTCGTTCACCTTGTTGCGCACCATGAAATAAAACCCAATGGAAAAACAAATGACTTATTTGAGGCTTTTCCTTGATTGCTAGTGTTCATAATATATAAGGACTTGGGACTTGTCAAGGATAAACTTTAATTGACATGTATTAATTGGAATATATATTCAAGGGAAAATAACAGAAAAAAAATCTCCTAAAAGTTAGAAATATCAAAATCAGTTACTTTTAAAATTATACCTAAAAAAGTCTTATTTCACAATTTTAGAAACACAAAATACTAATTTATCCTTATGTAATTAGATCTTTAACATCCCTCTAACCCTTGTTAGGTTATTCCACATCAAAAACTTAATTTTCTTACAAAACAACAATCTCATTCTATATTACCCAAATCAATCTCCTTAAATATTTTGTTATTATATATCATATTGTGCGTTTCTTATATATATCTTATCTCATGCTTATCATTTTTCACAGTGCAAAATCATAATGTGTAATTTAAATCTGTGTTTCGCCCCAACGCAACAGATGATATTTTAATATTCTAAATTCTTATTCACATTTTTTTTCTTGGCGATTCACTTATTTTTATAGCGTCATTAGTACATATTCTTTTTTTTAGAGAAGCATCAACATTTAATTGAATTTATCATAAAAAACTGAAATTATATTGACACATATCTCACAAAATCTATTTAATCACAAAGAAATTTTATAGTAAAAAAAAGTTCTACATAAGAATGTGTGAAATACATTAACAAAATTAAAGGGGTTAAATATTTTAAGAAAATTAAGAGGCATGAAATATGTTAATGATCAAATTACATTATGGTAGATTAATATTTTGTGTTTTCAAATTATGAAATAAAATTTTTTTTGATATAATTTTAAAAAGTGACTAATTTAAATATTTCTAACCTTTTAGAATATTTTTTTTTGGCCGTTTTCCCAATATTCAATTGCATATATTCTCAAAAGATTTTGTGTCGTTCATTGTCAAATCAGAAAAAAGATTTTAAGAGATTCCTAACATTACATGGTAATAAGTTAAGGGTTTTGTTAACGAGTGCCCTCAGTGCACTGGTTAAACCACATTAATTGCTCACTTTTTAGGCAACCCAATAAATTAATTATGATATGGTTAAAAAAAAAAGATTTTTTAAAATACCAACAACACCTCTAATAAATTCACTATCCTTTTTTCTTCTTCCCTCCCATACCTTATTTTTTCCCTCCAATATTTTTTTCTTCTTCCCTTCCATACCCTATCTACCCATAAAAATTATATAAAAGATTGATTTTATATGCAAAAAAATATTGTTTAATTGTTTGTTATACATACTTCTGTTTTTTTACATAAATAGGACATTTTTCCTGAAAATATCTTATTTATACTTTTAACATTTTTTTATTTTTAAACATTGTGTAAGGGAGAGAAAAATTGGGGGTGAGAGGGAAGAAGAAAAAAATTTGGTGAATTTATTAGAGGTGTTGTTGGTATTTTAAAAAATCTTTCATTTTTTTTAACTATATCATAATTAATTTGTTAGGTTGCCTAAAAAGTGAACAATTAATGTGTTTTAACCAGTGTCCTGCGGGCACTCGTTAACAAAACTCATAAGTTAATTATAATGGAACTAGAAAAAAATGATATCGATAATTATTAGTATATCGATTTTAGTTTGAATTTTTTGCATGTATATCATCTAAAAACATGCTTTCTATCACAAAAATCATATTTTATTTTATACTTTTAGAATATTTTTTAATGAAAAAATGTGTCTTTTTCATATTTTTTTAACCAAAATCAAATTTAACTGGAGTTAGTTTTTAATTAATAAGAAAAAATTATAAAAATAGTCTTAACATAATATTTTTATAATGTATATATAATAAAACATAATAACCTCACATCATTCTTAAATTTTACTTATTTGGATGCCTAAAAAAGGTGGTTAATTGAGAATAATTTCTGTTACCGCCTTAAGATCGTATGCCGTTTTCTGTGTAACAATAAACCCTAATGGCCCGTGTGCATTGGGGAATAAATGATGGTGGAATAGGTGGGGATAAGGGGGAATAAGGAGGAATAAAGATAAAAAAGTTGTTTGGGTGGCTGGTATAAAGGGGTATAGTTATGCATAATTAATTGAGAATAAGCCGGTATTTGTATTACAAGTCACCTCATAGAATTGTGTTATTCCTCTACTACTATAAGGGGACCCACCTATTAAATTACATATCATCATATCAAATCACCTCTCATCACCTCTTATACATTACATGCCTACATGTCAAATAAACTTTTTATATCACATTCACATTTTATTTTGGGAAAATGACTAAAAAAGTCTTCCAAAAGTTAAAAATAACCAAATCAGCCACTTTTTAATATTATACATAAAAAAGTCTCATTTTACAATTTTGGAAACACAAAAGACTAATATACCCTTATGCAATTAAATCTTTAATACATTTCATATATCTTAACTTTGTTAAAATATTTCCCCCTCTTAATTTTATTAATATATTTCACACATTTTCGTATAGATCAATTTTTTTATTGTAAATTCTTTGTGATTAGGTAGATTTTGTGAAATATATACCAATATATTTTGAGTTTTTTTATAATGAACTCAATTAAATGTTGATGTTTTTTTTAAAAAATGGATATGTACTAATGAGATCATAAAAATATGTAAATAGCCAAAAACTAAAAAAATGTGAATAAAGATTTTAAATACTAAAATATCATCTACTGCATTAGAGCACAATACAGATTTAAATTACATATTATGATTATACATAATGAAATTTTAATAAACTAGTAAGATATATATAAGAAACTCACATTATGATATATAATAATAAAATAAGTTGTATAGAGAGATTATTGTTTTGTAGAAAAATTAAATTTTTAGTGTGGAATAAGGATGGATATTAAAGATTTAATTACATAAGGGCAGATTGGTCTTTTGTGTTTCCAAAACTGTGAAATGAGTCTTTTTTAAGTATAAATTTTAAAAATGGCTGATTTAGGTATTTCAAAATCTTATGAGATTTTTTTGGTCATTTTCCCTTTTATTTTTCATCAGTCAAACAATCCAAACTTTATTATTACATTTCTTAACGAGAATAACTAATATTTATGTATGTATGTATTTATATACACACACACACACACACACACACACACACATATATATATATATATATGTATGTATGTGTGTATATATATAGTAAAAAGCAAAATCCCAATAAAATAGTAAAAAACTAAAGATTAGTTTAAAAGAGACCATGGATAAGTTTTTAAAATAAAACATCTGAATAAAAAAAAAAAAAATTTAAATAAGATAAAAACAAACGGAAAACCAATAACAAAAATTTCTAAATAAATAAAAACAAATATGAAAAATAACATGTGATCCAATATTGTAATTTATAAATAAAATAAAGTCCCCATCAAATAAAAGGACAATCACAATTAAAAAGTAGAGAGCACGAGGACAATCAAAATAATTTTTTTTAAAGATAAAATAAAATAATTTGAAAATAGAAAAAAAAAAACCCAATTAAATAGGGAGGAAGACAAAGGAAAATGAGAAGAAGTTAAAAACAAATGAATGTAGCGAATAAGAAAAATTAAAAAAAAAAAATTGAGCAATAACACTTGTGTCGAATCTTTTTTTAAAAAATAGAATGATAAATAAAATAAGTTTCTTAAATTTAAACAAACAAACCTAAAATAGCATATATTGAAGATATGGATGAATTTTAAAAAACAAATTATATTAATGAAAAATAAAACAAAAATCCCAATAGATAAGGGATATTGTTTTTTCTTAAAAGATATACGAGACCTCTATATATATTTTTGTATGCCTTCATGTAATTGGGTTAAATGTATAATTTGGGACGTATATGTTACCAGTGTTAGAAACGATTCATGGAAGTTGACAGAGGAGTTACCCTTTTTTAGAACACAAGATACACATTAATGTTAATGTTATAATATTAATGTGCAATATTGAATTAATTAGTATATTATATATAAAACATTGGGCAAAACTAGTTTGTAGTTTGGATTCAATTTTGTGAGAGACATCCTAAATAGTATTTGATTAACCGTGGATCAGTGCAAAAGTTAACTGTAAAAATGTAAAACCCAAATCTCATGCCAAAAGCCAAATTTTCTCTTTTATTAATTGATATGTAAACAACCACTTCACAAATTTATATAGGGTATTGTGACTTGGAAAATAGAAAAAAACAAACATAAAGAAAATACATCGAAACACTCTTAATATATCCTATATTATATTTAAATATAAATTAGTACTTATTCTTAACCAACGGAGAGTTATCTATGCCAATATATCTATTTTGGCGGTGGCACATGCGACGATGCATTGTAAACTCTTCGCGCTCTACGACGACTCTCAACTTCGTCTCCACAAGAGAAGCCACTTCATCCAAGTCTGCGCCCTTCAAACCCACCCTGCGGAGGCACCGCATCACCGCCACCATCTTCTTCACCTCGCGGTACTTCTTCTTAACCTTCCTAAGCTGCTCTTTTAGCCTTTCGATCTGGAACATGATCTCCTCGTTCATCTTGTTGTGCGCCACGAAATAAAACCCAATGAAAGATAAATGACTTGTTGAGGCTCTTCCTTGATTGCTTGTGTTAATATATAGTGGCCTGCCACTTGTGAATGATCAATTTATGGCAACGTGCATTTACTGGAAAATTTAACAAATTCACTTTCAATTAATTTTGGGTCAGTTAATTAAGGATCTTTCATAGATGATTGTGAAAGATTTTTGTTGTTAATTTTTATGCCACAGATGAAAAATATTACATTCTTGTAATATTTAATTAAACTGTGATTTTGGGCGATTAGGATCTTTAAAACAATCTAATCAAGATTTTTTGGAAATCTTTAATCAAGATTTTTAGAGATCCCTTACAGCATTTGACAATAAGTTCATTACAATGGAAATTGAGAAAATCAATAATGTAATTTGAATTTTTTTGGCATATATATCATCTAAAAATCTGCTTTTGATTTTTATATCATCACAAAAATCGTATTTAATTTTATACCTGCAGAATATTTTTTAATGAAAAAATGTGTCTCTTTGTCATATTTTTAACCAAAATCAAATTTAACTGGAGTTAGTTTTTAATTAATAAGCAAAAGTGAAAAAAATAATCTCAACATAATATTTTTGTATTTTTATATAATTAAACATAATAACATCACATCATTCTTAAATTTTACTTATTTGGATGCCTCAAAAAGGTGGTTAACTGAGAATAATTTCTGTTATCGCCTTAAGATCGTATGCCATTTTCCGTGTAACAATAAACCCTAATGGCCCGTGTGCATTGGGGAATAAATGATTGTGGAATAGGGGGGTTAAGGGGGAATAAATGATGGTGGAATAGGGGGGTTAAGGGGGAATAAGGAGGAATAAAAGTAAAAAAGTTGTTTGGGTGGGTGGTATAAAGGGGTATAGTTATGCATAATTAGGTGAGAATAAACCGGTATTTGTATTCCAAGTTACCCCATAGAATTGTGTTATTTCTCTACTACTATAAGGGGACCCACCTATTAAATCACATATCATCATATCAAATCACATCTCATCACCTCTTATACATTAATGAGGCTCACAAGTCTAATAAACTTTTTATATCATATTTACATTTTATTTTTCATCAATTAAACACTCCAAACTTTATTATTGCATTTTCTAAATGAGGATAACTGATATATATGTTGCTACGGACAAACGGTAGGTGCGGCTGTATTGTGGGTCGTCAGATCAGAGACACAGCGATCTAACGGCGGAAAAAAAAACACATCAAACCCATCGAAACAGGTTAGCCAGTCTCTCCCGGTTACCACTCTCTCTCCCCTCGATTTTTTCAGCTAGAATCCATACCTCTCTCGTCTCTCCAAATCAAAGTGAAATTTTTTTTTCAAAACCCCCTCACCAGATCTCTCAAAAAACCATCACCCCATTAGATCCTCCACCACCACCTCGGCTGCGACTCTCTGTCCGACCTCCCTCGGCCGCCACCACCACCCTCCTCCACCTGTCGTTGTGGCCAGCGTTCCCTCCGCCACCACCTTCCGCAGAGCGCCCCCTCCAACCTCTACCCGCCACCACCGCCTTGCATCGAAACCTCCACCTTCATATGCGGCAAGAACCCCCTCCCCTGTAGGGTTTTTTTTCTTTCTCCTCACGTTTGATGGGATTTAATTTAGATCCGAGTTTTTTTGGATTGATTTTTTCAGTGTTCTTTTTTTTTGAATTCAATCTATCTTGTTTTGCTTCGGATTTCATAGGTTCTTGCTGTTTTAATTTCATTTTGTGATTCGATTATTTTTTTTATATTAATTTCTTTTGATTCATTTGTGATTCTGCAGTTTTTTTGTGAGTGCGGATTTTTATTTCGGATTTTAGAAATCTGGGTGATTCAGGATGACTTCGATGAAGAAAACTAGAAACAAACGCTTATCCAAACTGATTGAAGAGTCCCCCGATAAAGATGGGAACAATGGAAAGAAGAACAAGCCACGGGTGTCTATTTGGTTGTTTTAGTTACTCGTAATTTTTTTTTTTTCATCGTTATTTTTAATTCTGTTTGATGATGGGGTTTGTTTGTGACTTTCTTTCATCATTCGCTTCACTCGTTCTTTCTTGTCGGTTGTTTGCATTGTGGATGCTAATGTATGTCTTGATGTGTGTGTGTGTGTGTGTCTAAAATATTTACATGTCATTATTAAATAGATCTGATCATTCATTGAATTGAAGTAAATATTTCAGTGTGTTTAGTGTAGAATGTCATTTGTTTTGTGACAAGGAACCCCAGTAGCCCTGGTTGTGTAGATTATCCACTAACCAGTGGATCAGGTAAGCCAGGGAGTATTTGAATTTGAGACCCACAGAAAGCAAAACCATGTGGGTTGTAGTGTCAATTTATTGAAGCAGAGTGTAATTTTTTTTCATTAAAATTATTGTGGAATAGGTGAATGGGTGTGTCTTTGAATGGATTTTTTTATTGAATTTTATGGGGGTAAATCCATGAGAATAGGAATAAATCAATTTTTACTGTGCTGGAGTGTGTTTTATTGTAATTAAGCCCCATCTTGTTTAATTATTGGTCTATTTGTATGGAGAGGGAGGTTCGACACTATTTAGCAAAAATTCGAAATGAATTTTGATGTAACGCCTTTAATATGTTCACTCTTTTATTTATTTATTTATTTTCTTCACTCTCTTTTGTTCACTCTGCTTCAGATCCAGGAGTTGGTGATTATGGAAGTGGTGCACATGTGCAAGGTCCAGATCAATGTAGAACTTCTTGTAATGGTTGAATTTGTTGAATGTAAAGTTTAAATTGTAATGGTTGATGTAGAACTTGATGTATGTAGTCCAATAATTTATATGGTTTTACTTCTTGTAGTGGTGAAGTAATGGTTGAACTTCTTTGTAATAGTTGAAGCAATGGTTAAACTTCTTGTAATGGTTCAAACCTATAGAAATCATATGTAACTCAATACAGGTGCAGTGTTGATATTCTGGTATTTTGAAGAGTAAACTGTTGACTAAAGATTTAATTATGGAATCTTGTGAAATTATAATATTTAATTAACAAAAATTGCAAGTTATAACAAGTTTGGATTAGCAGCTACTGGAGAAAGGAAAAGAAAACCTGGTGAAACAGAACCCATCATCAGATAGGAAGTTATATCAACATCAACAAGAAAAGCAACACATGGAGGTAGGACTGTCAACGGGTCGGGTCCTGACCCGGACCCGATTACACGTGTAATATACCCTACCCGATTTGGACCCGACCCGGCGGACCCGAACAAACAAACGGGTCGGGTCCGGGTCCACCCCGCCCCGACCTGTTGGACCCGAGACCCGATTGTTTTATTAATATATGCTCATATATTATAAGACTATTAGTATTAGTTGATACATAATTTTATTTCTTATTTAATTTATGTTTGTATCCATAAATTCATAAATCATAATCATAATAATAACATTTTTTCGTTGTGTTGATGTTGCAACTTGCAAGAACTTGATTGTTTAATATGTAATAAATTTAGTAATGTATTGTCGTCGGTTTGTTTTGGACAATTAACTTATTAGCTTTTGAATTTGTATAATTAATTAGTTTGTTGCATAATTTATGTTTATTATTTTAGTTAATATGTTAGTGTTTATTGTTTTGAATGTTGTTTAGGTTGATATTGTTTTGAATGTTTGTATAATTAGTTATCTTTATTGTTTATGTTAATATGTTTTTTATGTTAGTGGTTATTGTTTTGGATATTATTTAATAATTCATTTACTTCTTTTGAATTGTATAAGATTATGTTCAAACATAGTCTCATTAATAATAATGTTTTATTAAAAAAAAATTTCAAATATAATGATAAAGCAAACAAATACATGAGCTCTTTCTCTTTTTTTTCTTTTTTTTTTGCCAACCATCCGGGTCGGGTCGGACCCGAATCCGACGGGTCCGGGTCCGGGTCCACATTTCTCCAGACCTCTGGGTCCTAAATTGGGACCCGTCGGGTCTTGCCACAGATCGGGTCCGGGTCCACCCCGACCCGACCCAGACCCGACCCGTTGACATGGCTACATGGAGGGCCAGTTACATTCTCACTTTTAACACAACATCAACTCTTTAACACAATTGCATTATACAACACGAGGGCCAGTTGCATTCTCACTTTTAACACAACATCAACACTTGATAGATTTCACGATACTTTAACGCAACATCATACATTATCCAAAAAAATCAAACATTTATCCATGTACAACACAAATAGACTGGATCACTAAACTGCTCATATTTATAATGAATTTTTGAAATAAAGTAAATCCAAAATGTTACAGAACAGGTTCACCACTAAACTGTTCATACTCCTAAAATTACAAAGAAGAGTGATCTCAAGCCATGGCTTCAGGTTCCCATTGTAATGGACGACAGCCGCCCAATCGATCTCCTTCTGGTCGACATTTAGGTTGTATTTGAGGCCTAGTACGTGCCATGATCGGTCTATAGGCAATGTTCGGTTCCAGAATGTTATAAGACCAGGTGGGAGTATAGTGTCCCCAGCTTCCATAACTGTCTGTTTTGATTCTGAAATATAAAGTGATATTACTATATTAGTATGCATTTCAGTGCACCTCACACAAATTATTTCCATGTGGAGAGATGCAATCATGAAGAATCTGGGTCATTTGTTACAAATGATATCTTTTGTTATACCATCTCCTGTGGTAGCAGTAGCGCAAGAGAATAGGAAAATCATTTCTTAATGATGGATTTACAAAAATTAGATATAAAAATATGAAACAACTTACCAGGATCCTAAAAGCTCAAAACTCATCTACCAATAATAGAAGCAGACTAATACAAAATGGAATAAATAGATCAATATTCAATATTTGAAAACTAATGTAATTTAGATTGGATTCATATCTTGAATTAGACGAAGTAGGAAAAACACATCAAGCTTTAGCTCTTACCTAAAAAATAAAAGAAAAAGAAAACTTGAAAGCTATGTATCCAATTAAACTCCAGAACCAAGACAGCATATCTTCATCACACGTCTGGCAATGAAGGTATCCTCCAACAATAATTTGGTAAGGTTAGATGATTTAAATCATTTCAGTGACCCACTGCAAGTTATTCCAACAGTCCCATTTGGTGGAGCTTCATTTCATATACATGGAGGTAGAAAGGAACTGATTTATTAACAAAACTAATTTCCCACTGCTTGGATTGCTTGATATCTTTCTAATTTCAATTCCAGAATTTCTGGATGAATATTTTTCACAGGTAAAATTGAACCAACTCTGCCAAGGCACAGAACTGGAGCACATGTTGGATCCTAAATCAGGCCTAATAATTAAACAAGATGGGGCTTAATTACAATAAAACACACCTCCAGCACATTAAAAATTGATTTATTCCTATTCTCATGGATTTACTCCCATAAAATTCAATAAAAAAATCCATTCAAAGACACACCCATTCACCTATTCCACAATAATTTTGATGAAAAAAATTTACACATTGCTTCATTAAATTGACACTACAACCCACATGGTTTTGCTCTCTGTGGGTCTCAAATTCAAATACTCCATGCTTACCTGATTCACAGGTTAGTGGATAATCTACACATCCAGGGCTGTTGGGGTTCTTTGTCACAAAACAAATGACATTCTACACTAAACACACTGAAATATTTACTTCAATTCAATGAATGATTGGATCTATTTAATAATGACACGTGAATATTTTAGACACACACACATCAAGACATACATTAGCATCCACAATGCAAACAACCGACAAGAAAGAATGAGTGAAGCGATTGATGAATGAAAGTCACAAACAGACCCCATCATCAAACAGAATTAAAAATAACGATGAAAAAAAAACGAGTAATTAAAACAACTGAATACACACCCGTGGCTTGTTCTTCTTGCCATTGTTCCCGTCTTTATCGGGAGACTCTTCAATCAGTTTGGATAAGCGTTTGCTTCTAGTTTTCTTCGTCAAAGTCATCCTGAATCACCCAGATATCTAAAACCCGAAATAAAAATCCACACTCACAAAAAAAAACTGCAGCATCGCAAATGAATCAATAGAAATTAATATAAATATCAGATTTTAAAAATACAAAATACAAAATAAATGTGTTTCATTTTTGTTTATGTATCATTAGATAAATATTCATGTTATGAAAAGATTAAGGACACCAAAAACCAACAAGTGCTATTAGACATCATTTTTTCTAGCTCAAATTCCAGTTTCATATGCGTCGATAGAACAAAACATATACTCACATAAATGAGTAATATACTTTGATATAAATTTTTTTATATTTCTTATAAATGCATCTATAAAATTTATTAGAGTGTATGCTTTATTTTTATAAAAACATGTATATCATTAGATGGAGTATAATATTTTTAAAAAATTCAAAACATCTGTAAAGTGGAATTGAGATTGGAAAAAGGGTTGTACGAAACATATCCAAAACCAAAAGTAATGGTTGTTAACAAAAAAAATTTGTAGGTAGCCCAACCATATATTAATATAATAAATAATAATATAATAATATTTCTAATAGGATTATTTTTTGGATCGGATACTAACATATCTATATCCAATTTAAAATATTTGATATACATATATATATTTCGGATACAAATACAGATTTTCGGATATTAGATAATTTTTTAAATTTTCAGATATGAATTCAGATAGATACAAATATTTTTCAGATAATTGACATACTTATGATTGTATTTTCTCAACATATATATCATCTCCCATAAGCCAGTGAAAATACAATCGAAATAATCAGATGCAGAGATGGGAGGCCCAAAAATCACATGATCCGGTGTGCCTTCAATGTACGATCACACAATAGATAAACAAATATCCATCATTTGATTTATAATCAACGGTCAGATTATTTTAAAGAAAATCTAAGATTCTCATTCAATTAAATCAGAAACAACCCTAAAAATCAAAATCAACAAAAAGATCAAAGATTTTGTGTCCGGGAATATTCAATTAAATCTACAACAAACCCTAAAAATCAAAATCAAAATCAAATACAAAAGATCAAAGATTTTTGTGTCGGGGAATTTTAGACAACACTTCAGTAATTAGTGAGAATGGACACTTCATTAATTAATTGTAAACACAAATTTTCATGATAGACAGTTGTACGAGTTCCGTTGGAATTCAAAATTAATACCAAATTTGAATTCTTCAACACGGGTTCGGAACTTCTGTGGAGGTGACACAGGCCTACCCTGTGAACACCAACCCGTGCATGACATCTGTCCTGACGTTCACGTGATACTCACGTGCTTAACTTATAAAAAAGAGGGAATGCAAACACAGTTCACGCCGTCTCTTACGCCGTCTCTTCATGTCATTTAACGAGTTGGAAATCAGTAACTATTCAAATATTTAACAGTGGTGATACCCAGGCCCTGAAATATAAGCCTCACTCACAAACTTCATGAGGTGTCATCACCTTATTGATTGGTTTGTTGACTTTTTAAAAATATTAAAATGACAAAATACAAATTTGTCCTTCATTAAATATTTGTTTGATTAATCCAAATCCCTCCATTTTTTTATTAGGTTATGACAAATCCATTTATTCATTTCAAATTTTCGAATTTTGAAATCCTTATTGAACCTAAATTACACCAAAAGTTATCTAAATTCTTTTTGTTAAAATCCTTCAAATAGTCTAGATTTTTTTTTCAAACTTACATTCTTATTATACACTAACTTTTTTTTAAGAATGTTATTAACTAAATATTAAAAAATCATGTATACGGTTGTATCAAAAACAATTCTTAAATATTTTAATATCTCACAACGATATGTTACATTTACATAAAAAATGTTACATTTACATAAATGTAACAAACTATGACATTTACCTAAATGTAACCTAAATATTTTACATTTAATGCAATATTTAAACAATTTAGAAACATATTCTATTTCCAATAGTCAGTTATATTTTATAAAAAATGTCAAACATATTTTTTGTTGTGTAATACATTTAACAAATATATGTATTTGACTGTTACATTAATAAATGTAACAAATATAAATTATTATTTGCATTGAAACAAATGCAATACACGAATGAATGTTACATTTCAAACTGTTACATTTTTTAATGTAACAAAAATTAGAATATGAGTATTTCGATGTAAAAAATATAACATTAACATCATAAAAACCATATATAAATTAAATGTAACTAATTTTAAAAACAATAGAACAAAGAAATAAATGATTTTAAAACGTTTAACAGTATCATCCACCATTATCATCATATCCTTCTTTCTATGTTGATTTGATCTAAGGACAGGGATAGGTGTATAATCAAATCTGATCTAATCTCTAAACTATTAACTGTTTGATCACTGCCTTCTTTATGCGAAATATATATAAAAAAAATGAAATGTTAGATGGCTGAAAAACAAAGCCTAGAAAAGAAAAAAAAGACAGAGTGAATTCACGCCGTAATCCATCGTCCGTCGCATGTCCTGTTTGGTCAGTTGCTGGACAGGTGTTTGATTTTTGTTGGTGCTCACAGGGTCGGCCTGTGATACACACACAGGAGTTCCGAACCCCTTCAACACACTATATATATATATGAGTTCGATCGATCGATCGATCGGGGAGACTCTGTATAACAGAAAAATTGAAAAATTGAAAGACCTGGACACGCAGCCGATGACGGCGGATGGGGTGGTGAACAACATGTTGGGCAGTGGTGGAGACATCTACGACAACAAGAACAACGATTGGTTTTACTTCTCATTCGACTTCAACAGCTTCGACAACTTGTCTTCGGTGTTCAATGACTCTGGGCAGATGTTTTGACTTTGGACAGATGTCTGGACTCTGTTTGGGAGATGATGATGTTCTATTTTTGTAGACATATTAGACTGACTGTTTAATAGGTGGTGATAGATTTAATAAGTTGTCTTAGGATGTTCATATATTGAGATCTCTGTGATAATTATTTCCATTTTATTTGTTGGTTTTCCTTGTTCATGCATACACACATAAAGAGAGATGTATGAATATTTGTGTATGTGTATTGACTTTGTGTTTTTTTTATATTTGGGTTGGAAATGATTCAATTATAAATTTTGAAGTTCAATGACTGACTATTTATCTTTGTTGATTGCAATATTTTTTAATTAATGACTTTAATGTAGTTTGGGTGAGTCTATTTGGCATGCACATGATAGCAAGATCCATAATAGATTCCTAAAAAGGTTGTTATTCAAAACAAATGCCAAGCTCCCTCAACTGTAATAGCACGGATTCTAGCCAGGGTCGCAAATATTCAGTGCCTTTACATCTCAGTTACTTTTTTTAACCATTGTTCATTAACAGACTGTAACTTTTACTCTCACCCTCAATTCAGATATTGAAATCTTAGTTTTTTTTTTCTAAATGAAAGTCATGGTGGTGCAAGAGTCTTTTCTGAAGCAGCCAACACGAATTGTGCAGCAGGCATAGCAGCGTGGCCTTGGGGCTATCACAACTGAATAGGTGACCAATTGTATTTTGGCTTCTTTGATTGAAGAATTGGACATAATCAGCTTTAATTGCAATTTGAAACAACTGAAATTGGCTTCTGTTGGCGGGATGCAATTTATTTTCTAGATTTTGTTGGTTCTCTTGTTATAAATTCAAGGTTGAGATGGATGTAAGTTAGCACTTCAATATTACCTAGAGTTCACCATTGTGTAACGATTGAAATTTGGAAGTTTGTAAATGGATTTATTTCATTATAAGGTAGATATTACCATTTCATTTATCTAAAGCAACTGAGTATAAACCCAGGGTAGTTCACTCATTGTGTCTAGGTTGATTTAAAACCTGTTGGTGATTTGAACTCATTATTATTATTGAAAAGGATTTGATAACTATGTTATTAAAATAATTGGACAATAATTTGATGATTTGAACTTCACCCATAGAAAATGTTTTTTTATTCTGTGAAACCTTTTTTCTTTGGTGGGTTATGTGATACAGTTTTTCAGTTTAGAAGTTTGGTAACAAAAGAAAGACATGGCCTCTATAGCCAGAGTTTTTTTATTGTCTAATTTTGGAGCTCAAAATACACGATTTATTCATGATAAATTGTGTGATGATTCCTAATGAACCATTACTATTTCTCTTGTTGAGAAATTGAGAAAAATTTTGTTTTTATAAAGTGTTTATTACCCTTTTTTTGCATGCAGAAATCATATGAAACCAAACAATATAAGAAGGGCTTGAAGGCTGCAGATGCTATCTTGGAAATTGTCCAGAGCATGGAGGTAACTGTGCAGTTAGAATGTTAATGATTTCTTTTTAATTATTATCTGAGATGCTTATGTTTCCTTTGGTAGCTTCATGTTATTGTTTTTGAAATACTCTCTCTTAATAATCTTCATTGTGTCTCTCCCCTTGTCTAATTATTAAAATTTTCAACATTTGGTTCTCTTCAGTAATTCATATGTGAAGACCTTCATTCACAGAGATTGAGAACTTTTTAATAGGTAGCCTTTTTTTTCTTGAAAGATAAAAACAGAGGAAGTTAAGTTTCCCACAACTGCTCAGTGTTCACAACCACAACGGTTTGAATAAATGTTACTAGGCCATGGGAGATGCTTGAATAGATGTATCTATTCCTGGTTTCAGTAGGTGTAAACATCCTTTGGTGGTATGCTCAGGTCAAACCAGTTAGCTTTGGTTTCAGTAGATGTAAACAAATTTTTCATATTTGTGGCCTTTATATGAAATCATAGATCTACTTAATCAGACACATAATTGACAGGCTGAAATGAGGGGGAGGCTTTTTTATGCCGCACAGCAGTTAGCTTTGTGTCTGCAAGAATTGGAATCAAATCATAACCTCCAATTCGTCCAACTGATCTAGGAATTAGCAGAGAAAATAATGGAGGCCTTATATATAATTGAGTTCATATATTGAGTTCTGTTTTGTAATGTGGTCAGTTCCATTTTATCTGCATTTGGTTTTATTGGTTTGGGCATATATGTTCAGAACATGGACATATGGTTTGGGACATACATTTCCGTTCCTCTTGGCATCTTGTTCTTCTTTCCACATTCAATTGTACTTTGAGCTGATGAAAAGTTACATTTACAAAGTGAATTTGTAATTGTAATTGGATTCTTATCATATTCGCAACTGACAAATGCTGTCTATGGGAGTATTGGATCAGAAAAAACTATGTTTGGAAACCTGGAAGAATATGTCATTGGGGCTGTTTAGAATTGTGTACATGTTTTTCATAATGATTTGTTGGCAGATATGGTTGGCAAGAAATAGATTTATCTTTTGAGGTATTAATTACTCTGCAGGTTTTATGTGGATGAGTGCATTAAGATGTTGGGAAAGCAGTAAGCTGATGAGGCTTTACCTCATGTAAAACAAATTTCAGCCAGTGGGACTAAAGATATAATATTTTGAGAAAATTCAAAACATGTGTAGATTAGAATTGAAACTAAAAAAGGGTTGTACAAAATATTATCAAAAATCAGAAGTGATGGTTGCTAACAAATTTTTTTCAATAACAAGGAAAATATATTCCCACAGTATTTAACTGAGTGGTTTGGAACACTTAAACCCCCACCCCCACGCCCACAAAAAAAAAAAAAAAAGATTTTCTGATTGGATAACTGGATACCATCATATTGTATCCGATCTAAAATATTTTATATACAGATATTTTATTTTGGATACAGATAGGAATTTCCAGATTTCAGACAATTTTAAAATTTTTAGATACGGATTCGAACCATGTACATATATTTTTCAGATAATTTACATACTCGTGATTGTGTTTTCTCAACGGTCCAATTAATTTTATGCGATGAAGCCAATTCACCACCCCACATTAAATGAAACCCCTTCATTCATTCTTAAATAAAATCCTAGGAAGTAAATTTAAATTTATATTTTGTAAAACTATGAGGATCTTAAAATATATTTATAGGGTGGCTATAAAGGTTTTTTGCATGTATTTGAATTGACGTAAGAAATGTAACATGTGATGTTGAAATTTGGAAATCCATACAAATAATTAAAATCCCATTAAGGGGTAATTCAGATATTTTCAGTACGGTTTGTCTCTCATTAATAAATTAAGTGTTTTTTTTCAAATATTTCTAAGTAATAGAGTTCTTTTGAATTTATGGGGGGCGTAAGATAATTCCTAAAATTTTAGGGACATAGAAATAATTTTTTGTTAAATAAATACTCCGACCTAAATTTAAATTCATTAATTTATTATTGCATTTTGATTTTTTTAAAGATGTGAGAATCTTATAATCACATTTGTAGGGTGGAGCATATGCGACCAAGACAGCCTAGGGCCCCTATTTTAGTAGAGCCCCCAAATGTTAATTTTTTTTTCTAATCCCTATTTTATTGGTATTTCTTATTTTCCTTTGAACTAATTCATACTAATTTTAAAACTCTTTTATTTATTATTCAATTTGTAAAAAGCAAAAATCAACACACATGTTAGTTTCATATTTATTTTTATAATTTTTTTTGTATTTTCCTTTTTATTTTATTGATTGTTTTAAATTGTAATTGAATTTTTTTCATTCCCTACTTTATTGGGATTATTTGGATAATTTAATATTTGTTTTAAAACCTATCCATATCTTTTTTTCTTTCATTTGTTAGTTTTGTGTTATTTTCTATTTTTATTCATTTTTTATTTTTATGTTATTCATCTTTTCGTTTATTTTAACTCCTATATGATATTTTCTCCCTACTTTATTGGGATTTTTCTTTTTAAAAATTTACCCATATTTTCTTTTTGTTTGTTATCATATGTCTCTATTTTACTGGGATTTTGTTTTATTTTTATTTGATACAAAGAAAAAATTCATGGTAGACTATATTATTTTTACATTTGTTTTTATCATTTAATCTATGTTTCTTGAAACTTTACGTTATTTTTTTAATTTTATTTTGTTGGAATTAGGTTTTGTTAGATTTAAGTGTGTAAAAAAATAAAAATAAAAATTTAAAATAATTATTATTATGTTAATAAGGTCCCATTTTATGAGTCCGCCTAGGGCTCCATCTCAATTATCTAATCTTAAGGTTTTGCAAGTATTTGAATTTCGTAAGAAATATTTGAATATTAAAAAAATAATTGAGAAACGCATGAAATAAAATTGAATGCAAAACATTATTATAAAAATTAAAATCAGATTAAGGGCATTTCTGTAATTCCAAGATTTTCACCACGGCTCGTCTGTGTGGGGAATTTCAGACCACACACATTCTCATTAGCTGTCATTACACACTCTCCAAAAAAAGATCTCAATTAGTGAGAACAGACACTTGATTGATTAATTGAAAACACTAATTTCCATGACAGACAGGTGGACGAGTTTTCCGTTGGAATTCAAAATTAATTCCAAATTTGAATTCTTTAACACACTATATATATCAAATCGATCGATCGATCGGGGAGACTCTCTCTGCATCACCAAATTGAAAAACCTGAACCACTCATCTCTAATTTTTCTTCATTGTCTCTTCTTTCATGGCGCCCAAGAAAACAAAGATGGCTTTCATAACCTGTGATTCGACTCGTCGACGCACCTTCGCGAAGCGGAAGAGGAGCCTCCTCAAGAAGGTGGAGGAGCTGAGCGTGCTCTGCGGCGTCCCCGTTTGCGCGATCGTCACCGCGCCCGGCGAGCCCAACCAACAACCGGAGATCTGGCCTTCCATATTCCACGCCGACAACCTGATTGGCCGACTCCGAGACCTCCCCGCGTCGGCTCGGGACAAACACGATCTCGACCAGGAGAGGTTTCTTTCGAAGGAGGTGGAAAGGCTGAAAGAGCAGCTCGGGAGGCTCGAAAAGGGTAACCGCGAGGCGGAGATGAAGGTGGCTCAAATGCGGTGCCTCTGTGGGGATGGGAAGGATCTGGCGGCGCCGCCTGTTGCGGGACATGATCTGACGGTGCCGCCTGTCGCGGGTGATGATGTTCATGTGGAGTTACCGGTCGCAGATGCGGCGACGGACATGTGGAGCGCTGGTGGAGACATCTACGACAACAAGAATGAGGATTGGTTTTACTTCTTATGTGACTACAACAGCTGCGACAACTTGTCTAGTGTGTTCAATGACTTTGGTCCTTTATTTTGATAGTCTGGGCTCCGTTTGGGAGATGATGTTGTTCTGTTTGTGTAGACATATTTGATTGATTGTTTAATTGGGTTTGTGTAGTATATGGTGTAGATGGTGATTGAATTTTATTGTTGTTAGGGTGCGATCAGTACATATATTGACTTCTGTTTTGTAATGTGATCAGTTCCGTTTGGTTTCCTCATACACAGAGAGAATGTGTAATTGTGATTTCAGAACTCCCGGAGAAAAAGTGTTTAGGCAAAACATTACGATAACAATTTCACTACCTTGAATTATGGAGATAGACACAAAGAAAATCAGCCTATTCGGTATTTGGAAAAACTTTTACTCTCACCGACAATTCCGATATTGAAATCTTACTTCTTCTTTTTTTTTCTAAATGAAAATCGTGGGAGATGCTTGAATAGATGTATCTATGCTTGAAATCTTACCGTCAGTGTTCACAACCACAACGGTTTGAATAAATGTTACTAGGCCATGGTAGATGCTTGAATAGATGTATCTATGCCTGGTTTCAGTAGGTGTAAACATCCTTTCGTGGTATGCTCAGGTCAAACTAGTTAGCTTTGGTTTCAGTAGATGTAAACAAATTTTTCATATTTGTGGCCTTTATATGAAATCATAGATCTACTTAATCAGACACATAATTGACAGGCTGAAATGAGGGGGAGGCGTTTTTATGCCACACAGCAGTTTGTGTCTGCAAGAATTGGAATCAAATCATAACCTCCAATTTGTCCAACTGATCTAGCATTAGCAGAGAAAATAATGGAGGCCTTATATATTATTGAGTTCATATATTGAGTTCTGTTTTGTAATGTGGTCAGTTCCGTTTTATCTGCATTTGATTTTATTGGTTTGGGAATATATGTTCAGAACTTGGACATATGGGTTTGGGACATACATTTCTGTTCCTCTTGGCATCTTGTTCTTCTTTCCACATTCAATTGTACTTTGAGCTGATGAAAAGTTACATTTACAAAATGAATCTGTAATTGTAATTGGATTCTTATCATATCCGCAACTGACAAATTCTGTCTATGGGAGTATTGGACCAGAAAAAACTATGTTTTTTTGGCTCCAAAGAGAGGTCAGGCAAGCGTAAATTTATATTATATGATAAAAAAAACTATACAATAGACTACTCATTCCCACTACCCAGTCGAGGTAATGTGTCCCTTAGCCACCCAACATTGATTGTATCTTAGCAGTAATCCACCTATCTTGGAGTTCCAATATATGATGAGTGATTTAAATTGATATATCCATATATGGGCTAGCACATTTGATCCCTTGCCAAATTATCTCAACTTTCGTAGCACAGATTTTAGCCAGAATGGCGGAGGTATAAGATGGTGCGAATATTCACAACCTTTTCTTCTCGGTTAATAAGATCTGGATACTCTGCAGGACAATTTGGGGGGATCAGGTTATGCCACATTTAACACTTATTTTTTTGTGGAATTGTTTGATTAAGTTTGTGGGTGCTTTGCATGGAGATTTCATGCCCCTTGTGTTTGGAGGCTGCTGAAACTGCCCATCACTTATTCATGCAAATATTGTCTCCCTTTAGTATATGGTCTTCCACTATTTGGAAAGAGGTTTTTAAGCATGAAACCTGGAAGAATATGTCATTGGGGCTGTTTAGAATTGTGTACATTTTTTTCATAATGATTTGTTGGCAGATATGGTTGGCAAGAAATAGATTTATCTTTTGAGGTATTAATTACTCTGCAGGTTTTATGTGGATGAGTGCATTAAGATGTTGGGAAAGCAGTATACTGATGAGGCTTTACCTCATGTAAACAATTTTCAGCCAGTGGGACTAAAAATATAATATTTTAAAAAAATTCAAAACATGTGTAAATTAGAATTGAGACTAGAAAATGGGTTATATATAACATTATCAAAAATCAAAAGTGATGGTTGCTAACAAATTTTTTCAATAACAAGGAAAATATGTTGGGTGCGGTTATTCCCACCACCTTGATTATTAATCTCACCATGCAATATTACAAAAATACCTGGTTTTCTGTTTACATAAAATAGCATTAAGTCCACCACCTACACACATCCCACCACCCCCAAATAAAAAAAAACTCAATCCCACCACCCAAATCAAAATAAAAAGAAAACCAAGACACCCGCCATTTCTCTCACCATCTCTTCGCTGTCGACGGCAACCGACCACCTCGACAATCCGATCAATCACGACCGATCCCCCTCCTCCCGGCGACACTCCGGTTGGTCTCCGACGATAACATGTAATCTCTCTTGGTGTTTAAATGATGCCCTAGTTTGAAGAAGATCCACACATTGAGAAGAGGTGAGACATTCCTTTCTTGATTAATGTTTATTTGGGTTTATTGTGTTTTCATGTGGCTTCTGTGAATGTTCTTATAATGCTTGATATGTTGGTGGTTGAAGTGGTGTTACATTTAGGGTTTGTTGTTATGGAAATGATGATTGTATTCAACTTTGTGTGATATTTTTTTTCTCATGGTGTTTAAGGTAGGTTATTTGTTGTTGATGATGGTAACAATGATGTTCAATTAATGTACTAATGTAGTAGTGATGATTGTAGTAATGTACAGTTAATGTAATAATGTTCTTGGAGTTGATTGTAGTGATGCAGTAAAGATGTTTTTTTTCCCACATCTCCATCCCATTTTTGTGGATTGTTGTTGTTAGTTCTATCTGTATGGTGAGTTGGTTGTGATGATTTTGGTGGTGGTGTTGGAAGTGATAATAGTCAAGGTAGTCATTGTGTATGTTAATATGATGGATTGTGGTAAAGTTATTTGTGGTTTATATTAGTATAAAGTAGATTAGTCTGTATACTAACACAATATTAAAACAGATATTTTGATTGAGTCGGTGATATTGAAAATCCATCCTCAATAGAAGCCCAAACCACATGAGGAATGGATAATGAGGTACGTACATGTGATTCCAAATGTATGGTTCCGATGAATGATAAAAAAATTAGTTCAGTTATTTATTTGCAATAACAAAAAAATACTCTATTTATCATATGTGTGTTTGTGTTATAATTGCAGAAGTTTATAATACCATTCATTCAAAACAACGAGGAGACGATCCCTATCCTTCAAGACGACGTCCCTAACCTGAATGAGCCCGTCCCCAACTTGGATAACCCCAACATAGATACTACTGAACAATTTACAACATCATTGGTAATCTTCTCTCTTATATACACAAGCATATAAAGAAAGATAGCGATACTAATGCATCGATTGTGTTATTCTTTCAGTGGTTTGACAATCGGACGGAATTAATCGATTGGGTGAAGAGGGCTGGTAGGAATATTGGAGTAATTGCAGTGATTGGTCGTTCAGAAGTGACAAGCCATCGTAGATCAGCTCGTGTTGATCTTATATGTGAAAGAGGGGGTAAGTTTGATGATCGGCCAAGGAAGAGGGACAAGAAAAAGGAGATAGCAAGGCGCCAAACCGGTTCCAAAAAATGTGGCTGTCCATTCAAATTGCGTGCTATCGAGAATAAAGGAAAATGGTCGTTGAGGGTTATTTGTGGGACACACAATCACTCCCTCGCCATGAACTTTGAGGGGCATTCATTCGCAGGAAAATTATTAGAGGATGAGTACACTGTATTGCAAGGTATGTCTATCAGTGGTATGCGTCCTCGCGACATACTTATGCACTTGAAGAGTATGGATCCCACAAATGTGAGTTCAATAAGGAACGTTTATAATGCTCGGACAAAGCTGCGGGTCCAAGAATTGTGTGGTCGTACTAATATGCAACAATTAATGAAGTTGATATATGAACATGGGTATGTCGAGCGCCATAGAACTACAGGTGAGGATGAGGTTGTGTCTGATTTATTCTTCATGCATCCTACATCAGTTGAACTTATCAAATCATTTCCACTCGTATTTATGATGGATTGCACTTACAAGACCAACCGGTATAGATTTCCTCTTCTTGAAATAGTGGGAGTTACATCAACGGGGAAAACATTTGCAGCAGCCTTTGTATACCTACAAGCAGAGAAAGAGGATAATTACAGCTGGGCTTTGGAGTGCTTCAGGTCACATTTTGATGGGTTGCCTCCACCAAAGGTAATAATTACGGATCACGAACTCGGTCTGATGAAGGCAGTGTCCACGGTTTTCCCTTCCACAGCCAACTTCCTATGTCGAGTTCACATTCAAAAGAACGTTGTAAAGAATTGTCGGAAAGCATTCAATGACAAAGAAACATGGGATAAATTCTTTGGTTCATGGTCAGAGGTGATTTGGGCATCAAGCGAAGATGATTACTCTAGAAAATTACAACGTTTGGCTGATGAGTTCGCTGAATATCCGATTGAGATTTCTTATCTACATACCCAATGGTTGGAGAAGCACAGAGAACGATTTGTCGCTGCATGGACTAATAAACACATGCACCTCGGAAACAACTCCACCAATCGTGTGGAAAGTCACCATGCGAAATTGAAGAAGTGTTTGCAAACTTCTATTCAAAACTTTGTCAGTTCATGGCAGACAATCAATAATTTGTTAAAGTTACAATTTTCTGACATTAGAGGTTCCTTCGAGGAAAGCCTTACAAAGATTCCACATAAATTTCGAGGATATCTCTATCGGCATCTCATCGGTGTAGTCTCAATTTATGCACTTGAGAAGATTGTGGAGGAAATCCGAGGTTTTGATGGGGTGGGTCCAAGTGTGGAGATCTGTGACCACGTTTTGTATACCACCTGTGGCTTACCATGTGCTCACATGCTAGCCAATTACAAGCGTGAAGGTTCTCCCATTCCTTTAACCGACATCCATCCTTTTTGGCGTAAGCTTAGTTTGACTCCATTCGTTGAGGACTATACAGATGTTGTTGACATCGCACCGGAGCTTGAGTTGCTTTTGAAAAAGTTTGAAGCTGGAAATTTAGTCCAACAAAAGGAGATGAAGAAGTACTTGAAAAATCTTTGTGATCCGGCTGCCACCCTCCTACTAGAGCCAACCATTAAGGTCAATACAAAGGGACGAAAGAGAAGTGGAAAGAGACGAGCTAAGGCTCTCGAGGAGGAGTCAACGAAGAGAGATCCAAGTGGATTTGAATATGTCCTGAAATCCATTGAGAAAATTCATGAACCGATAGCAGTCGTCCCCCCCCAAAGTTCCCAAGCAGGTGTACCCCAACATATTAAACGACCAAAGATGGTAGTGCAAAGATCAACGGTTCTGCGGACTCGAAGCGTAGGTGCTCATAAATACATTAATGAATTCCCAGCCTTCCTCAAGCCATTCATTCGCAACGTCCATGATGTACTGGGAGATGGCCATTGTGGCTTCCGAGTGGTTGCAGATTTCTTGGGAATGCCAAAGTTTGGTTGGAGAGATGTCAGAAATGATCTCCTTGTAGAGGTCGAGCTACACATGGATGTGTATGAACGAGTGTTGTATGGGTTGGATCGCGTGGAGGAGGTGAAGAGCAGTCTCCGATGCCAATCTTATAGTGCGAACAAAGAGCATTGGATGACAATGCCAGATATGGGATTCGTGATATCATCTTGTTACAATATCATAGTGGTACACATTTCGAAAGCACAATGCCTTACATACTTTCCACTTAGAGATCCTCCCCCACCATCGTTGACTGCACACCGGGTTCTTTCCATTGGATATGTCGGAGGCTGTCACTTTGTAGGTCTTGAATTTGACACGGACGCTCCAATTCCTCGGTGGCAAGAACATGGGAAAGGTTTCATTTGGATATTGCAAGTGCTTGGGTGACACCCTATATCGAAAAAATGGAGCGATTTCGATCACTTGCTGGCACGGACGTAGCTGTGGTTGACGTCATTGATCTCGATTAGAGCAAATTTTTGTGATTAACAGTTAACCGTGTAAGAATGTGTTTTTTGTTAAGTCTTACACAGGACATAGGACATAGATTCAAAAGCTATGTACCATGTAAAGTGATAATGATATGCTATAGGTCTATATGTGCTCCATTTTGTAAAGGGTATGTGCAGGTCACATATGATTCTTTTTGTTAAAGTCCAATTATGTATGGCTAAAGTATGTTCATTTTGTAAAGTGTTTTAACATTACTACGAATTATATGACTGGTTGTAAACATCAGAAGCTTGTTTTATCATATATGATATATATTGTCACAATCTGAGTTTAATTGTCACATCTGATAGATATGTATGTCATGTGCATGTATTTAATGTTTTTGAATCCTTGAAGGTATGGGAATTGGTGATTGAAGCACCGTTTACACCGTTCGACATAGGCAGAGTCGAGCTATGCATCCCAGTTCGACTTAAACATTGTCGACCAGATGTACTAGGGACCGACATTTTCCCTGTCGAACTGGAATTGAAAAACCCAATTTTATTGTAGTCCCGTTCGACGGCCATATTGTCGACTTTGAAATACCAGGACCGCCATTGACTCCGTCGAACTGGAATTGACAAACCCAAAAAAAAATTTGCCCAGTTCGACGGCCATGTTGTCGACTTGAAACTCCCATATTGACATTCTCCCTGTCAAACTAAAATTGGAAAACCCAAACATTTTTTTAGCCCTGTTCGACGACATGAATGTCTTCCGGTCCTTCCAGGTTCGACCAAACTTTCGTCGACAGTTCTTGCTCGGGTTGACATTTGCCAATTCAAAAACCCAAAAGTCAAACCCAAAATGAAAATCCACTTCGACGGACTCATTGTCAAATTGAAGACTACATGTCGACCACCTATCAGTCGAAACTTCCAGCTCGGGTTGACAAATTCTCCATCGAAGTGAAAGACATAAACCCAAAAGTCATACTTAACTTCGACGGACGAATTGTCGTCTTGTCCCGTACATGTCGACCACCTATCCGTCGAAATTTCCAGCTCGGGTTGACAAATTCTCCATCGAAGTGAAAGACAAACCCAAATGTCATACTTAACTTCGACGGACGAATTGTCGTCTTCACCTGTACATGTCGACCACCTATCCGTCGAAATTTCCAGCTCGGGTTGACAAATTCTCCATCGAAGTGAAAGACACAAACCCAAAATGGAAAGCTTAACTCTCGACGGGCACTTAGTCGTCCTGTCCTTTACGTGTCGACCAACTTGCTTTGAAACTTATGGAAAAGATTCAAAATTGGGATGTCTTGATGAAGGCGGTTTATCATCTCTACGTGTCGCAATAACAAATTGTACAAGTGAGTCACCTGTTTGTTTCATTTTGTTGAGTTCAAAGTGGCAAATAATACTCATGCTTTAAAATCTTATTCACTTATAAGGTGTCGTTTGGGGCATAAGCCACATAACTAAGTGCGTCAAATATTCCTAAAACAAAAAATATAAAATACCCAAGCTGACATCTTACCTAAAAATTTTAAAAAATTTCTGGTATCAAAACTGGATGAATGGTTTCAACTTTGACCCAGCATTGAGAGGTACTCATCCATGTATTGATCCAGACGAGTGGGGCAAAACCATACACAAACAAATAAGTAGGATTGTGCCTTGGCAATGGCAATAATTCACAGCTATAGCAAACATAGATAACCATATTTAAGTTCATGACTTGTTACAATAAGGGAATACATTTGATGTGTTGTTCTACATGTACACATCAACTTAGATATTGACCCAAACACAGAGACGAAATATTGTTTGTCTCCATTTGGGATGCAAAGATGACTTCAAGAAAAAAAAACAGAGTTGGTCTTGTCACATTCATCAGCCCTCTCAATGGTGCCTCTGCTTTGACCTACGATTGTGCACCGAGGTTGAATTGGGAAGTGGTGTTCCATCTTGCAAGTAGTGGAACACGTGTTTCATGCCTTGTTGCGCAACGGGGCCAGTACAGCCGTGAACTACGAACGGTTCAATATAGCGAATTATATTGGTGATACGCTGCATATAGAAGAACATTATTGTTATATAAGAAATGAATGAATTCAAAACGTGTCTTATACCCATTTCGAAATGTCATTACCATGTCAACGTCGGTGTTGATTGCCGCCCGAGACAATTTAGAGAATTGGGATTTTGACATATTGGGTGACTCATTCTAACAAACCATTCCATGTACCCCGCCTCCGTCTCCCACGGTGTACGTAATGGATGGCCCCTTGTAGCATCGCTAATGACGGCATCATCCCACTGCTCTAGTTGTTCAACACTACCGCCATAATCAGCTCTATAGCTTCCAGCGCCCCGAGTCCGCCGTACGACACCACGAGGTCGGATAGGTTTCTTTGGAATAGACTGAACGTGACCAAGCTGGCGTAGAACTCGATCTGGCATGTACGGCTCAAAAATTCTATGGACACACAAAAAACCCTTGAAGAAGGCATACTCTTCAAGAGGTCTACGATCTCTTACTGAACGGTATGGATCAAATTCAACCTGCACCAAGCATAACATTGATATATCCATTTGTTGTCACTATTTACAGATCATGTGTTATGTCGTACCAATACCTGATCAGCTCTGGCCATGTCGAGCAGCTCCCGAATAACATCGAGTGAATTTTTTTGTAAACCTGGTACGCTACGAGAACGAATCCATCGATCGGCTCGAGGAGTTTGCTCATTGTACCTTGGATCTGGCACAGGTCTCAGAACTGGAAAGTGCTCGTAGACCCAAACCTAGATAAAGGGTTCGCACAAGTGCTTTAAGATGGAAAGCTAGATATCTAATATCAAAAAATGCCAATATGTAAGTATTTGCAATGAATAACATACCTCCAATAATGTGAGATAACCGCATATTTGTTTGGCATTGGCTCGAGAGGCGATTCCAAGTTGTCGAAATAGCTGTGCAAGTGCAGCTGCCCCCCATCCATAAGAATTGATTTCCTCAGTCCTTGATAAAAAACTTAGATATGCTACTGGGACGGTGATGCCAGTCTTGTCACTGAACAATGTGCACCCTAAAAGGAACAACAAATATCCCCTAACAGCGCGATCTATGTGTTGGTCAGACCCCCCAACTGATTTATAGGCAAGAGTGTCCCTCACCAAACCAATCTCACTTGGTAACCACCATGGTCCTGCAACTCAGCTACACACTCACGTAGTGGGACACCTAGAGTTTCATTCATCAATTTTGAGGCTTCACTAATTGTTAGATTAGTGAAACCATATACTGTCTTTCCCATAATTGGTATGCCCATAATTTGATCCACGTCATCTAAAGTAATAGTCATTTCACCAAACGGCAAGTGAAATGTATTAGTCTCGGGGTGCCACCGCTCAACCATTGCTGTAATTAAAGGGTTATTCAGTGTCTTAAAGCAGTACGCCCCCAAAGGCCATAGGCCACTCTCTTTCACCCTATCTGAGAATGTAAATGATTCTTTCTCCAAATCCCAGCTATCTAAGGTTTTGGCAGGTTGGCGACATCTCAATAATCGATCGCCCTACAGAATATTAAAAGTCAATGATTACTACAAAATATCAATCAGTTTACTAACATATACACATAAGAACTGGACTAGTTTTTATTAATGGTAGGTACCTTTCCATTCCACACTCGATAGGCAATATGATGTCTATAGTCCAATAATAATTCATTCGTTTTGGGTCCACCGGGAAATGGACCTTTCAGACTATCATTGTCTATATCAGAATCTACCTGCCTTATCTCCTCTCTCTCTACCACATTTCCTCCACCATTTTCTGTCATATTAATGTCCTCATGGACAACATCTTCTTGGACAAATGGGATGATAGACACTGAAGGCACTTCTTTGGCCTGCCTTTTTGAGTGACGTCTTCGATGCGAAGCGGTCTGTGGAACACGTTGTTTAGGAGCCATCCTGCAATTAATGATTACACAACATTGTTAAAGACATATGTTGTTCTATTTTGATCCTCCTTCGTGTAAAAATATAATATGCATTCAAGCAGTCTTACATTAATCTAATGTATAGCCACTCAAATCATGGATGTGATATTAATAATCAACCATTAATATTCAACTTACCTATTGTAGTCCTAAACATCCCAAACTATGAGGGGCCCAAAAGTTGCTTTTTAAAAAAATACATACTTTTTATAATCCATATAACAAACAATCTAAAGTTCCTCTCCTGCTTAGTTCGGTTCCTTTCTTGTATTTTCCATTTGGGCCCTCTTATCTATTAAGAAGTCTCCTACCATTTATCTTAAAAAAAAAAAAAAAAAAACTGAAGTTGGGTCATGATTGTGGCTTGATCCTACCCAAACTATATAGGAACATGTAAGGTTTAGATTCTCTATTCCTCTAAGGAATCAATCAAAGACAAATGATAAAGCATACCAATACATGTATATCCGGACCTTGTCTAATTACAAAATTGATTGTTTCACAATTAATGTCCCAGAATATATAATAGTAAAAGGTAACCTGACACAAGTTAGTATACTAGAATTGAAGTAGAGATGAGTTCATATTGCCTAATATCATATATTTGCTCATTAACTGTCATAGATTGACTTGCACTCAAGGCAAAGGGAACCTTTGTGCATCTTGTTTACGTTTTCCATGCTCCATCTCAAGTCTCACCAGTCATATAGATGTGGTTGTTTGTGCCTAATAATTCATTATGTGGAATGCATAGTTTGGGAGCCATTATGCAATTAATTGGTTTAATTTATATATTACAGGATAGACATGAACATTCTTAATGAAATATGCAATTCTATTTACATCATTATTCCAAAAAAACTAAAACATACAGTTAAGACATGTGGACATTTAAGAAAGGGTGCGGGTTCTCAAATCAATACAGGAATGCTAATAATTGAATACTAATAATCATTCATGCATTTTCAACATACCAATGATAGTCACCAACATCCCAAACCATCATTGGGTGAACAATACTAACATGATATAGGATTTAAAAAAAAAATACAATCAAAATCATAGCCTTCAGTTAAAAAAAAAAAATTGAGCCTAAATCATACATTTCTTTAAAAATGCCCCAACTTCCAATCAAACCTTAACTTCCAATACTTGTAATATAGGGTTCAAGCCAAATAAATGCAATCACAATCATATCTTTCAATCCAAAAAAAAAAGCATTAAGAGCTTAAATCATAAATTTCTCAACAAATACCCTACAATGCTATGAAAACCCTATCTTTCTATCAAAAACACCAATACACACCAATACTTGTACAATAGGAAGAGATCAACAAATAAAATTCATGAATCACCAATAATACTAGTTGATGTACAGAGCCCAAACCATACATTTTTAAAAAAATACCCTACAATACTATGAAAACCCTATCTTTCTATCAAAAACACCAAATACACATCAATACTTGTGCAATAGGAAGAGATCAATGAATAAAATTCCTGAATCACCAATACTAATTGATGTAAAAGAGTTTTGGAATATCATGTACCTGTTTCTTCCACTTTGAGGGTGTCGCAGGGGGCCAATGGTAGGGGATCACGGGAATGCACCGCGTGCTCACGGCAGACTCACCACCACAGGCGGATGGAGGGCTCACTAAACTTCCACAATATCTGGATGTTCAAGAGGAAAAAAAACTTCCACAATATCTGGATGTTCAAGAGGAAAAAAAATGAGGAGAAGAGAGAGTAGAAGGAGAGGTTGCTGTGAAAATAGGGTATATGGTGGGGTTGGTGTTTCATCAATTCCATATTTATTAGGAGGTGGGGTTGGTGAAAACTAAAATGAGAGGTGGGGGGTTTAAAGGGGTGGTGGGACTGAAAATTTAGGTGGTGGGAGTAACCGCACCCAAATATGTTCCCATAGTTTTTAACTGAGTGGTTTGAAACACTTAAAAGCCCCCACCCTCCGCGCCTACAAAAAAAAAAAAGATTTTCGGATTGGATACCCAGATACCATCATATCTGTATCCGATCCAAAATATTTCATATACACATATTTTATTTTGAATACAAATATGAATTTTTAGATATCAGACAATTTTATAATTTTTAGATACGGATTCAAGCCATATATATTTATTTTTCAGATAATTGACATACTTGTGATTGTGTTTTCTCAACGGTCCAATTGATTTTATGCCATCAAGCCAATTCACCACCCCCACATTAAATGAAACCCCTTCATTCATTCTTAAATCTTAGTTAAATGAAATCCTAGGGAGTAAATTTAAATTCATTTAATTTGTTATTGCATTTTGATTTTGTAAAACTATGATGATTTTAAAATATAGGGATTTTGCATATATACCCCTGTTATATTCCGATTTTGTCAAAATACCCTTGAAAAAATCATCTATCCAAAAATACCCTTGTAAAGTGTTTAAGTTGTGCAATTGTGCCCCTGCGGTCATCTCCCGTGAGCTGTGGTTAAAAGTTAACGTTAAATCTCCATTTTGACTGTTAAAAACATGTGAAAAGTCATATATACCCCTCGCTGATGCCTCTTCTTCAACGTCAAAGGCTATATTTGTGGGTTTTTCTTTCAACCAAATCCAATATGAACCCCATTTGAATCATTTCGGAGATGAGTAGTTCATCTCAGCAATCCTCTCTCCAACACACCCAACTTAACCCACCTTGTTATTGTGGGTTGCCATGCAAGGAGTGAACTTCTACAAAGGAAGTTACCAAAGGGAAGAAGTTCTACAAGTGTGTATGATGGGGGGTAAGTGAACATCATTTCGAATTTGTTTGCTTCAACAATTTGAACATTTATGATTTGTATTCATTTGGACTTTGTTTGTTTCGACAATTTGAACATTTATATTTTGTATGCGAAGTGTTTGATATAATGCGTGAACCAATTTTTTAACAGAGATCGGGTGATTGTAATTTTTTCAGGTGGGTGGAAGATTTTCATCATGATTCAATTGATATGGAGCCTCTACAAGAGTTAATCGAAGTGGAAATGAAGACAATGGAGACAAAGTTGGTGTCAATAGAAGAAAACTTGCTCAAAATGAAAGAAAAATTGTTATCAATGGAGGCTAAGTTTTCAACTTCAGTGAAAGGATGCTCAAAATGAAATAAAATTTGCTGTCAATGGATCGGAGGATGAGTTTTCCAACTTCAGTGATAGGATGCTGAAAATGGAAGAAAAGTTTTTGTCAATGGAGGATGAGTTTACCAACTTCAGTGAAAGGATGTTTATGTTCCCGCGCCTTGTGACTGTCGTTCTACTTGTTTAATTTTTTTTTTTAGTATGTTTGAACATGAATATACTTCTTGAACAATGTGGCTATGTGTATTAATATTAATGTACTGTTTTTCATTATGAATATGTTGTAACTCTTTTACTTCATTCTAGTGATGTGTAATCTTGGTAATGTTGTGATAAACTTGTCTGATGACAAATTACAACAACACACAATAGCATATTTTAACAAGCAGATACATAGCAACATTTTTAACACACACACAAGAGTAGCATTTAACAAACTGAAATACATAACAGAAGTTTAAACATATACATAAGAGTTGTTTTAACAAACCAAAATACATAACAGTACATACACTTAAAAACCACACTAATACATACATATTGTATAAGTGAGAACACATAGGTTATTGTTTCAACACATAGCACTTTCAACTGTTTCAAAAGTGCTGGATTAAAATGATACAAAAGTGCTGGACTGAAACATAAATGTAGTTCCATGCTCATTTGTTTAGTGGTGTCCTTCTACCTCTAATTTCTCCATAAAGCCTTTAGCACGAGCACCTGAAGCACATGAATTGAATTTAAATTAGTATCCTCTTTTATCACCTGTACTAAAACATGAAAAAATTGAATTGAGCTATTATGTTTACTGATACATGTATCATATCCTCTCATATGTGCATTCCCATGGCTTCTAATGTTTGTGGTACTAGGCCCTCCTGTATAGGAATGCCCAAGTCCTCCCATCTGTGCATTACAAACCAAATACAAACCACCCAATCAAATACAACAAACTGAATAAAAAACATTTAAAGCTTGAGTGATCGAAAACATACCATTGAAGTAGATGAAGTTTGGGTATGACGAACCCTTTCCAATAATGGATTCAAAGTTGATGCTGCGCGAGTCACCAGCGCACCATCAACGGATCTGGTCCATGTTCTTCAACCACCGCGAATCCCTCTCATGTGTGCAAAAGGTGTTTCAGAGGACGAAAATAAATGTGTATATTTGATTTGTGGTATAGTTCAGATTTGGACGAGAGAGATGAAGAGTGATTTTTAGGATTAGGGTTGAAATGGTGGGGAAGAAGGACATGTATTTTTTTTAGGGAATGGGCAAAATTGTAAAAGCAGGCATCAGGGTTAACCAAGTAACCCTAGTTGGTAATCGAAGTTGACAACATGTAACGGAGGGGCACAGTTACACAACTTAAACACTTTACAGGGGTATTTTTTGACAGATGATTTTTTCAGGGGTAATTTGACAAAATCGAATTATAACAGGGGTATATATGTAAAAATCCCTAAAATATATTTATAGGGTGGCTAATAAGGTTTTTTGCATGTATTTGAATTGATGTAAGAAATGTAACATGTGATGTTGAAATTTGGAAATCCATACAAATAATTAAAATCCCATTAAGGGGTAATTCAGATATTTTTAGTACAGTTTGTCTCTCATTAATAAATTAAGTGTTTTTTTCAAATATTTCTAATAGAGCTCTTTTGAATTTATGGGGGGTGTAAGATTATTCCTAAAATTTTAGGGACTTAGAAATAAATATTTGTTAAATAAATACTCCGACGTAAATTTAAATTCATTAATTTATTATTACATTTTAATTTTTTTAAAGATGTGAGAATCTTATAATTACATTTGTAGGGTGGATACAGGGCGGCCGAGCATATGCGATTAAGGCAGTGCCCCTATTTTAGTAGAGCCCCCAAATGTTTAAATAAATTTTTTTCTAATCCCTATTTTATTGGGATTTCTTACTTTTCTTTGAACTACTTCATACTAATTTTAAAAATCTTTTATTTATTATTCAATTTGTAAAAAGCAAAAATCAACACACATGTTAGTTTGATATTTATTTTTATAAATTTTTTTGTATTTTCCTTTTTATTTTATTGATTGTTTTAAATTGTAATTGAATTTTTTTTCATTCCCTACTTTATTGGGATTATTTGGATAATTTAATATTTGTTTAAAACCTATCCATATCTTTTTTTCTTTCATTTGTTAGTTTTGTTTCATTATGTGTTATTTTCTATTTTTATTCATTTTTTATTTTTATGTTATTCATCTTTTCGTTTATTTTAACTCCTATATGATATTTTCTCCCTACTTTATTGGGATTTTTCTTTTTAAAAATTTACCCATATTTTCTTTTTGTTTGTTATCATATGTCTCTATTTTACTGGGATTTTGTTTATTTTTATTTGATACAAAGAAAAAATTCATGGTAGACCATATTATTTTTACATTTGTTTTTATCATTTAATCTATGTTTCATCAAACTTTATGTTGTTTTTTTAATTTTATTTTGTTGGAATTAGGTTTTGTTAGATTTAAGTGTGTAAAAAAATAAAAATAAAAATTTAAAATGATTATTATTTTGTTAATAAGGGCCCATTTTATGAGTCAGCCTAGGGCTCCATCCCATTTATCTAATCTTACCCCCCGTTTGGAACGAGTATAACCCCCCGGATAACCCCGGATAACCCCGGATAAGTATTTAGGGGTGTTTGTTTACCCCGGATAACCCCAGATAAATTATGCCAGAATAAACCTTGATAAAGTGGTATAGGAATTCCAATCAACCCCTAGAATAAAAGTTATCTTAGGTTATTCCACCTAAAGAATATGTGGGTCCACTGTCAAATCAACTGTCATCACCTCTTATAAATCACCTGTCAAATCAACTATCATTACTTTTTTACCGTTTATAAATCCTTATCCATACTTTATTCACATTTTATCCAAACAACAAAACATTTATTCTTACATTTACCAATGAGAATAATTCAAAATACAACCAAACACAAAATCACTTTATCCTTATTTATACTCATTTATGCTTGGATAAATCTATACCCTAGAATAAAAACTATCCCCATTCCAAACGGGGTTAAGGTTTTGCAAGTATTTGAATTTCGTAAGAAATATTTGAATATTAAAAAAATAATTGAGAAACGCATGAAATAAAATTGAATGCAAAACATTATTATAAAAATTAAAATCAGATTAAGGGCATTTCTGTAATTCCAAGATTTTCACCACGGCTCGTCTGTGTGGGGAATTTCAGACCACACACATTCTCGTTAGCTGTCATTACACACTCTCCAAAAAAAGATCTCAATTAGTGAGAACAGACACTTCATTGATTAATTGAAAACACTAATTTCCATGACAGACAGGTGGATGAGTTTTCCGTTGGAATTCAAAATTAATTCCAAATTTGAATTCTTTAACACACTATATATATCAGATCGATCGATCGATCGGGGAGACTCTCTCTGCATCACCAAATTGAAAAACCTGAACCACTCATCTCTAATTTTTCTTCATTGTCTCTTCTTTCATGGCGCGCAAGAAAACAAAGATGGCTTTCATAACCTGTGATGCGACTCGTCGACGCACCTTCGCGAAGCGGAAGAGGTGCCTCCTCAAGAAGGTGGAGGAGCTGAGCGTGCTCTGCGGCGTCCCCGTTTGCGCGATCGTCACCGCACCCGGCGAGCCCAACCAACAACCGGAGATCTGGCCTTCCATATTCCACGCCGACAACCTGATAGGCCGACTCCGAGACCTCCCCGCGTCGGTTCGGGACAAACACGATCTCGACCAGGAGAGGTTTCTTTCGAAGGAGGTGGAAAGGCTGAAAGAGCAGCTCGGGAGGCTCGAAAAGGGTAACCGCGAGGCGGAGATGAAGGTGGCTCAAATGCGGTGCCTCTGTGGGGAGGGGAAGGATCTGGCGGCGCCGCCTGTCGCGGGATATGATCTGGCGGTGCCGCCTGTCGCGGGGGATGATGTTCATGTGGAGTTACCGGTCGCAGATGCGGCGACGGACATGTGGAGCGCTGGTGGAGACATCTACGACAACAAGAATGACGATTGGTTTTACTTCTTATGTGACTACAACAGCTGCGACAACTTGTCTAGGGTGTTCAATGACTTTGGGCCTTTATTTTGATAGTCTACGCTCCGTTTGGGAGATGATGTTGTTCTGTTTGTGTAGACATATTTGATTGATTGTTTAATTGGGTTTGTGTAGTATATGGTGTAGATGGTGATTGAATTTTATTGTTGTTAGGGTGCGATCAGTACATATATTGACTTCTGTTTTGTGATGTGATCAGTTCCGTTTGGTTTCCTCATACACAGAGAGAATGTGTAATTGTGATTTCAGAACTCCCGGAGAAAAAGTGTTTAGGCAAAACATTACGATTACAATTTCACTACCTTGAATTATGAAGATAGACACAAAGAAAATCAGCGTATTCGGTATTTGGAAAAACTTTTACTCTCACCCACAATTCCGATATTGAAATCTTACCTTTTTTTTTTTATAAATGAAAATCGTGGTGGTGCAAGAGTCTTATCTGAAGCAGCCAACACGAATTGTGTGGCAGGCATAGCAGCGTGGCCTTGGGGCTGTGAAGCAATTGAAATTGGCTTCTATTGGCCGGATGCAATTTATTATTCATGATAAATTTGTTATGATTCCTAATGAACCATTATTATTTCTCTTTCTTGTTGAAAAAATTGAGAAAATTTTTGGTTTTATAAAGTGTTTCTTATCCTTTTTTGCATGTAGAAATCACATGAAACCAAACAATATAAGAAGTGCTTAAAAGCTGCAGATGCTATCTTGAAAAAATATCCAGAGCATAGAGGTAACTGTGCATTTAGACTGTTAAATGATTTTTTTAAATATTATTATCTGAATTGCTTATGTTTTCTTTTGTAGCTTCATGTTATTGTTTTTGAAATATACTCTCTTCTTCATTTTGGAAACTCTTGTTTTCCACAAATACAAGAACAATCTTCATTGTGTCTCTCCCGTTGCCTATTTATTAATTTTGTCAACATTTGGTTCTCTCTTTTAAACTGATTATCAGTCATTCATATGTGAAGACTTTCAGTCACAGAGATTAAGAACTTTTTAGTAGGTAGTCTTTTTTTTATTGAAAGATAAAAACAGAGGAAGTTAAGTTTCCTATAACCTCTGGCCTTAAATTTGGTGGTGGCTTGTCCTAGTGGGGTTTTGTCTTTCTATAAGGGGATGCAATTTGACCTGGACCAAATTTCCCTCCCTTACGGACTGAATGCCTTACTTCGTAAGTCCTACCACTCAACTTTTTGTACATGCTCTCCCTTTGTAAAATTTATATGGAAATAAAAGATAATTACTTATCAAAAAAGAAAAGGTTTTCCATAATTGCTCAATGTTCAAAACCAGAATGAAACTGTATACCTCACTGAATCACTGACATAACCTAAGGTACAAGGATCCCCCATAGTTTGAGGATTACAGCTTCCCCTCAGACCTTATTAATTCCCATAGTTCCACAACTTTCTAACTTGATCTGCTAATTGAATTAGATTTTGAGCACGAAAAGAAAGTGCACGTGGTGGTGCAAGAGTCTTTCTTCTTCTTTTTTCTTATTATTTGTGTTGGAAGTGATTCAATTATAAATTATGAAGTTCAATGACTGGGCAATTTACTTTTGTTGATTGCAATTGTTTTAAATTAATTACTTTAATGTAGTTTGGGTGATTCTATTTGGCATGCATATGATAGAAAGATCCATAACAGATTGTCATAGCACAGATCCTAGCCAGAATGGCAGAGATACAAAAATGTTGTGAATATTCACAGCCTTTCCTTCTTGGTTAATAAGATCTGGATACTCTGCAGGACAATTGTGGGGGCTCAGGTTCTGCCACATTTAACACTTATTTTTTCATGGAATGGTTTGATTAAGTTTGTGGGTGCATTGCATGGAGATTTCATGCCCCTTGTGTCTGGAGGCTGCTGAAACCGCCCATCACTTGTTCATGCAATGTCAGTTTACTTCAAACTGTTTGTGGTTGGTTCCTACTTCCTAGTAAATATTGGTCGCCTTCTAGCATATGGTCTTCCACTATTTGGTAAGAGGTTTTTAAGTATGAAAACTGGAAGAATATATATCATTGCGGCTGTTTAGAATGGTGTGTTTTTCATAATGATTTGTTGGCAGATATGATTGGCAAGAAATAGATTTTAGATTTATCTTTCAAGGTATTTCTCTGTAGGAGATGCAGGTGGTTAGTCGAGCTATGTCTTATGCAAGGAGTGCATTAAGATGTTGAGAAAGCAGAAAGCTGATGAGGCTTTACCTCATATAAACAAATTTCAGCCAATGGGACTAAATGTGAAGCATGGGCTCACTATACCTTCCCTGGCAATGTTTATCATTACAATGGAAGTACTGACCCCGACACAAGAGCAGCAGTGGCTACCTTTGTTATATGTCAGCAGCAGCCAACACAAATTGTGGCGGTAGGCATGGCAGCGTGGCCTTGGGGCTATCACAACTGAATAGGTGACCAATTGTGTTTTTGCTTCTTTAAACGAAGAATTGGACTTTATCAGCTTTAACTGCAATTTGAAACAAGTGAAATTGGCTTCTATTAGCGGGATGCAATTTATTTTCATGAATTTTGTTGGTTCTCTTGTTATAAATTAATGCTCGATGGAGAGCAAGGATTTAAAGTTAGCACTTCAATATTACCTGGAGTTCGCCATTGTGTAACGATTGAAATTTGGAAGTTTGTAAATGTATTTAGTTCATTGTAAGTTGGATATAACAGTTTCATTTATCTAAAGCAGCACAGTATAAACCCAGGGTAGTTCACTCATTGTGTCTGTATTGATTTAAAACCTGTTGGTGGTTTGAACTCATTATTATTATTGAAAAGGATTGGATAACTATGTTTTTAAAATAATTGGACAATAATTTGATGATTTGAATTTCACCCATAGAAGGTGCATGTTTTTTTAATGACTCACTAACTTTTCTGTAAAATCTTTTTTCTTTGGTGGGTTATGTGATACAATTTTTTTGTTCAGAAGTTTGGTAACAAAAGAAAGATATATGGCCTCTATAGCAAGAGTTTTTTTTATTGTCTAATTTTGGAGCTCAAAATACACGATTTATTCATGATAAATTGTGTGATGATTCCTAATGAACCATTATTATTTCACTTTCTTGTTGAGAAATTGAGGAAATTTTTGTTTTTATAAATTGTTTCTTACCCTTTTTTTACATGCAGATAACATATGAAATCATAAGAAGGGCTTAAAAGCTGCAGATGCTATCTTGAAAAAATATCCAAAGCATGGAGGTAACTGTGCATTTAGAATGTTAATGATTTTTTTTAATATTATCTTAGATGCTTATGTTTTCTTTTGTAGCCTCATGTTATTGTTTTTGAAGTATTCTTTCTTTTAATAGTCTTCATTGTGTGTCTCCCCTTGCCTAATTATTAATTTTGTGAATATTTGGTTCTCTCTTTTAAACTGATTTTCAATTATTCATATGTGAAGACTTTCACTCACAGAGATTAAGAACTTTTTAGTAGGTAGCCTTTTTTTCTTGATAGATTAAAACAGAGGAAGTTAAGTTTTCCACAACTGCTCAATGTTCAAAACCAGAATGAAACTGTATACCTTACTGAATCACTGACATAACCTAAGGTACAAGGATCCCCCATAGTTTGAGGATTACAGCCCCCTAATACCTTATTAATTCCCATAGTTCCACAACTTTCTAACTTGATCTACTAACTGAATTAGATTTTGAGCACGATCATTAAAGAATTTGTTCTCTCTCAAACCAAATGAACCAGAAAATAACAAAGGATCTCCAACTCCACATTAGTGTACGCTCACACCTGGAATTCCTCACATGAGCCACCTTAGAGAGTGCTTCTCATTGTATCCCTTACTAGTTGACAAGATGCATAGTAGTAAAAAGTCATTTTTAAATGTGTCATCGTCGAATGGGCCTGAAAGTTTGAATAAATGTTACTAGGCCATGGGAGATGCTTGAGTAGAGATGTATCTACCTCCAATTTGTCCAAATGATCTAGGCATTAACAGAGAATAATGAAGGCGGGGCCTTATTCTTGTGGGATCATATGTTCCAAAAACAACTAAACAGGTTTGACATGCAATTAAATTATTATTTGTATTACCAAAGAAGATATATCTTGCTTGATCAACCAAGATTGAATATGTTTTATTACTATATTGGCATATGACTTATTTAGGTTTTTAGTAAGGAATAGTTTTCTTGATCAACAATTTTGTTTTACATTTATCTTGAAAATATTTACACAATAAGGTTATTTCCTTGGTAAATTTTTTTTCTTGATTTAGGATTTTACCAAGGAAAATATTTCCTTCATAACAAATATTTTCTTAGTAAATAAAATATTTTGGTTTTTACCAACGAAATTAATTTTTTTTTTGAAAAATGTAGAAATAGCGTATATTTACCGACGAAATTAATTGCTTAGCAAATAAATTATTTATATTTACCGATGCAATATTTCCATAGTAAATGATTCGGTGAGCCTTCAATGTATGCTCCCTCAATAGATAAACAAATATCCATCGTTTGATTTATAATTCACGGTCAGATTATTTTGTAGAAAATCTAAGATTCTCATTCAATTAAATCTACGACAAACTCTAAAAATCAAAATCAAACACAAAGATGAAAGATTTTGTGTCGGGGAATTTTAGATTTTGCTGTCAATACACACTTCATTAATTAATTGTAAACACGAATTTCCATGACAGAGTTGGACGAGTTCCGTTGGAATTCAAAATTAATTCCAAATTTGAATTCTTTAACACATTATATATATATGAGTTCGATCGATCGGGGAGAGACTCTCTCTGCATCACCAAATTGAAAAACCTCAACCACTCATCTTTGCTTTTTTTTCATTGTCTCTTCTTTCATGGCGCGCAAGAAAACAAAGTTCGCTTTCATAACCTGTGATGCGACTCGTCGACGCACCTTCGCGAAGCGGAAGAGGAGCCTCCTCAAGAAGGTGGGAGGAGCTGAGCGTGCTCTGCGGCGTCCCCGTTTGCGTGATCGTCACCGCACCCGGCGAGCCCAACCAACAACCGGAGATCTGGCCTTCCATATTCCACGCCGACAACCTGATTGGCCGACTCCGAGACCTCCCCGCGTCGGCTCGGGACAAACACGATCTCGACCAGGAGAGGTTTCTTTCGAGGGAGGTGGAAAGGCTGAAAGAGCAGCTCGGGAGGCTGGAAAAGGGTAACCGCGAGGCGGAGATGAAGGTGGCTCACATGTGGTGCCTTTGTGGGGAGGATGTGCAGGGCGCCGGCTCTCTTGTGGAGGAGGAGAAGACAAGCACCGTCGCGGAGCATATCGAATGCTTGAATGGCATATCATATCTGGCTTCGCGGCCGGTCTCTGATGACAACATTCATGTGGAGTTGCCAGTGGTCACAGAGGAGGCAGTGGACAGTGGACACGCAGCCGATGACGGCGGATGGGGTGGTGAACAACATGTTGGGCAGTGGTGGAGAGACATCTACGACAACAAGAACAACGATTGGTTTTACTTCTCATGCGACTACAACGGCTGTGAAAACTTGTCTTCGGTGTTCAGTGACTTTGGGCCTTTATTTTGATAGTCTACACTCTGTTTGGGAGATGATGTTGTTCTGTTTGTGTAGACATATTTGATTGATTGTTTAATTGGGTTTGTGTAGTATATGGTGTAGATGGTGATTGAATTTTATTGTTGTTGGGGTGCGATCAGTTCATATATTGACTTTTGTTTCGTGATGTGATCAGTTCCGTTTTTTTCCATTTGATTATATTGGTTTCCTCATACGGTCATACCTGAGTTTTGAAATTTGTTGTTAGTTTTAGAAATTTGAAAGCATTAAATCGACTAATAGAAATACTTATAATATAGTAAAATAATTTCATTCACCCTAATTTTGTGTTTTTCTTCTCGTTTGTAAAATTTTACAGGCACATAGATCATTTTAGATGTTTATTAGATTTTAATTTGATTGATTACATATATTAATTTCTGCTATTACGACATGCATTTTTATTCCTCTTGGCATCTTGTTGTTCTTTCCACATTCAATTGTACTAACCTGATGAAAAGTTATATTTACAAAGTGAATCTGTAATTGTAATTTGATCCTCATCATATTCACAACTCACAAATTATGTCTATGAGAGTATTGGACCAGAAAAAAACTGAGTTTTTTTGGTAGATCACCCTCTCCAAAGAGAAGTCAAGCTAGCATAAAATTATATTACATAATAATACAATAGACTATTCATGCCCACTGCCCAGTTGAGGTGATGTGTCCCAGAGTTGATTGTATCTGATTAGTAATCCACCTATCTTGGAGTTCCACTATATGATGAGTGATTTGAATTGATATATCCAAATGGGCTTATGAGGCTTTACCTCATGTAAACAAATTTCAGCCAATGGGACTAAATGTGGACTAACTATTACTATACATTCCCTGGGAAAAATGTGGTTAGTCAAGCAGACAGGCTGAAATGAAGGGGAGGCGTTTTTGTGCCTCACAACAGTTAGCTTTGTGTCTGCAAGAATTGGAATAAAATCAACTCCAATTTGTCCAAATGATATAGGCATTAACAGAGAAAATAATGGAGGCCTTAGTGTTGTGGGATCATGTGTTCCAAAAATAACTAAACAGGTTTGACATGCAATTAAATTATTCTTATTACGAGACATTCTTGCTCTCCTTATTAAACAATTGCTTCACATAGATGGTATAATTTTCAGGTTGAAGAACTCAAATCACAGTATGGGCATTGTGATTCCATGACCTTTCTTTTGCGGGTATTAATAGAAAGTATAATTTTCAGGTTGAAGAACTCAAATCTGAAAATGTATAGAGGTGATTGTGATTCCATGACCTTTCTTTTGCGGGTATTAATAGAAAGTTTGATACATGCATGGAAAGTTTTTTTTTTTTTTTGCTGGGTAAATAACTAACAAAAAAGATTTACAAAATGTAAATCAGTCTATCTTATAAGAAATACAAGGAGTGGGATTAGAGTTATCCCAACACTAAAAGAGGTGACATAGTAAGAGGGATAGGAGAGTAAGAAAATATTGGATACAAAAAAGAACTTAACATCTTGGAATTCTGATATGAGTTATGCCATCCTTGTCTTCAGTAAGAAGAACCTCTATTTCACTGGTTAATTGCAGGGAAGAATGAGGAACCAATTTGGGATTGCAATGTTGCTAAAGCATCTGCCACGCGATTACCTTCTCTATAGACGTGCATGATCTTCCATTCTCTAAGAGTGTCACCTTGTTATGTCTAAGAGTCCGGAAAACAGTCCACGGAATGTTCCCCCTCTCTTTCGCCCAGGCAATAGCAGTCGAGGAATCAGATTCAGACCATACTTTAGTATAGGAGTCCCTACACTTTCGATGACCTGCCAAATTTCCTAGCAATTCTAAATGGTTGATTGAGGCAGCCCGAGCTCTAGCAGCCATTGCAACCAAACAGTCCCCATGGACATCTCTAACAACAGCACCAAATCCAAATCCGTCATCCGCAAATGAACCATCCGAATTGATTTTTACCCATCCCTCCAAAGGACGAATCCATTCTACTTGGATTGGAAGAATGCATTTGGTTGCTGGAGTGACACCAAACAAACTCTTGCAAGCCTTTGAAAGTGGAGAGTTTGAATCATCCATAACATGACCACTAAATCGGAATTTAGTGCAACATATGATCAGATTAATTAAGGAATCCTTGGAAGGAACAATGTGATTAAAAATGCAATCATTGCGTGCTTTCCAGAGACACCACATTGTGTACAATAAAATGAACTTAAGGATCATTTTTTCATCCTCAATGGTTGCCCCTTGTAGAAACCAAATAAAGAACGCCCCCATTGAAAAGATAAAAGCATGTCTTATCTTTAAAGAAGAGAGAAGGGACTGTCAAATGGAGACTGAGAAAGGACACTCCAAGAACAGATGAACTGAACTTTCTTCAGATAAAGAACAAAAAGGGCACATGTCAGAAATAACAACTCCCCACCGCTGGAGCCTATCAGATGTAGGGAGTTTGTGGAGCCCAGCTTCCTAGCAGAGGATACTCCAGCGGGGAGGAAGAGAAGAGCTCCAAATCGCCTTAGTCCAGTCAAGAAAAAGCTTTTTCCTCCTTACTTTTTGTCAGGCTGATGAGCAAGAGACAACCCCTGTTTTGTTTCCCGTCCATATTAGAATGTCTGGACCAGATCCCCCAACCTCTATCTCAGTAATTTCATCCCATATGTGATCAAATTCGGGAGGTCACCTCCTTGATTTTTCCCATTTGCCATCCAAAATGAGGCAATTTACTGTTGTTTCATCGGGAGGACCCCACAAAAAAAGGGATTGATTATTAAAATGATGCTTTAGAGTTTAGACCATACCTGTTCAGCCATGGGTCCTCCCATATCTTGATATTCTTGCCTTCAAAAACAATATACTGTGTATTTTCCCTAACCCACTCAGCCAATTGGAGAATCTTGTTTCAAAGAGCAGATCTAGAGGAGGAGTTTGCAATAGTCCAAATCGAATTTCTTTTGCAATACCTGGCTTTCATCCAGGAGGCCCAGAGAGAAGGATGATTAGTGGCTATCTCCAAAAGTCTAGTCCCCATTGCAGCCTTGTTCCACTCCTCAATCCTTTTGAGGCCAAGTCCTCCTTCTTCCTTGGGAAGACGAACATCTGCCCTGCAAATAGCATGTATCTTCCTATTGCCTTCCTCCCCAGCCCAAAGGAAAGACCGACATATTTTTTTCCAATGTGTTGATATTTTCTTGGGCAACGCAAAACCAAAAGTCCAATAATAGTTTTTTTTTTTTTGCTTGGTAAAGATTGTATTGCTATAACTGTACACAAAATTACAACTCCACATCGGAGTATACAAAATAAAACAAAAAAGAGTGAAACATTAGGCCTGGTAGAATACCTGACCAAAATGTTTTACATGTTTTACAACAAAGCACAAGAACTACATTTTGTATTCATTTTCGCAAGGTAACGGTGCCAACTTTGTCCTTGTGGATGATTTGAGCCAACTCATAACCAGGAGCTTGTGGATCATATATAGTGCACCCCAAAGGAGATTGGGCTGCTGCTAAAAGATCAGCTGCTTTGTTTCCTTCTCTGTATACATGCGTGGCTTTCCATTCAATGAGTTGAGAGGAGAGCGTACTGAATGTTCTTAAGTCCCTTAAGGCTGTCCATGGAATGTTTCCATTGCCTCGTATCCAAGCAATAGCAGTGGTTGAATCCGATTCAAGCCACACATGAGATGCACAAAGAGAGGAGCATAATAGTAGCCCATGAACAAGTCCTTTCAACTCCAGAATGTTGATAGAAGCTGCACGCACCCTAGCTGCAATCGCCGTCAGACATTCTCCTTTATGGTTTCTAATAATTGCACCATAGCCAAATCGATCCTCCGCCCTTGAACCATCAGCATTAATTTTCAGCCAACCTACAAGAGGGGGGACCCAAGAGACCTGTTTTACCTCTTTTTCTGTTTCCACTATAGAGATACCAAAGAGAGATTCCATTTTTTTGAAAGGGGAGAAGAAGTGTCCTGAAAAATCTGTCCAGCAAAAAAGGATCTTGTGGAGGAAAGAATTCTATGGACCAATATGTATTTAGGGGAACAGGATCCTCTAAACAGTCTGTGATTTCTTTGGATCCACAAGTCCCACATAGTTTGACCAAGGAGAAAGTGCAAGATCTTCTTTTCAGTAGATGACGAGCCAATGGAAGCAAACCAAGAAAAAAATCCAGGTATTGTTTGATGTCTCACCCTAGGAACACCTAACCGTTTGAAAATCGATGCCCAGACATATGCGGAGTAACCACAATGTATAAAGAGATGCTCAACGTTCTCGAACCCAGCAGAGCAGAGCAAACAAGAGTCCGAAAGAGCAAGCTGCCGCTGAAGAAGCCTATGGAGGGTTGGAAGCCTATTGAGCGCCGCTTGCCAGCAGAGAAGACTTTTCCTTGGGGGCTGAGAGGTGTGCCAAATTTCCTTGGTCCAGTGAAGGACTTGACTACGAGTTCTAATATGACTCCAAGCAGAGAAATAAGAAAGAGTACCCGAGGAAGCGCCAGTCCAAACAAGGATATCTGGGCCAATTCCCCCGATGTCTAAGTCAATGATCTCTTCCCAAAGAGGGTCAAACTCTGATGGCCATCGTAGTGGTTTACACCATTTCCCTTCTTTAATCAATTTGTCTAGATGTGTTTCCTTTGGAGGTCCCCAACTAAGTGTATTAACTCCACCGAAATGATGACGAAGACCATGACCATGAAGCCAGGGGTCATGCCAAAGGTTGATTGATTCACCCTTGAATATGACAAACTTCGTGTGAGTTCGAATCCAGGAGCGAGTACTAAGAATTTTCCTCCAACAAGCTGAATTTGAGACACCAGGAGAGACTGTCCAGATAGTTTCCTTCTTAGTGTATTTTTTCCCCATCCAATCTGCCCATAGTGAGGGATGCTTTGTGGCAATCTCCCAAAATCTCACCCCCATAGCAGCCTCATTCCACTCCCCTATTCGCTTAAGACCTAGGCCTCCCTCGATCTTTGGAGTGCAGACTTGCGACCAACTGACGGCATGATGTTTACGACTAACTTCTTCACCTGCCCAAAGAAAATTTTTGCAGATCTTCTCAATAGTTTTGATAGTTTTCTTTGGAAGCAGAAAACCAGCCATCCAATAGTAACAGTAGCTTTGGAGGACTGTAGTGATGAGCTCTAAGCGGCCTGCTTTGGAAAGGAGAAGACTAGACCATGATTGCAACCTTTTACGAAATTTATCGATAAGGGGACCGCACATGGTGTGAGAGAGGGAGCTCGAGAGGAGTGGGAGGCCTAAGTGAGTCACTGGTAGTTGACAAACTTGGATGCCTAGAATTTGGGACTGCTCAATAGCTGAACAAGAAGAGAAAAGTTGACTTTTTAAAGGATTGAGATGCAGTCCCGATGCCATGGAGAATTCCTCAAGGAGCAACTTGAGAGAATGAGCTGAAGAGGCTTGAGCATCAGTGAATATAATCAAGTCATCCGCAAAACAAAGATGCGAGATATTCAAGTCATGCTTTAAGAACTTGCCCATCGTGCCATGAGTCACTGCAGCATCAAGCTTGCTAGAGAGTGCCTGCATCACAAGAACAAATAAAAGAGGCGACAGGGATCTCCCTGTCGAAGACCACACGAAGCACCAAAATAACCATTCGGACTGCCATTTACCAGAACAGAATAGGAGGCTGTTGTAACACATTGGAGAACCAAATGAGTCCAGAGAGGTGGAAAGTTCATACCTCGCATCACCTCCTCCAGGAATTCCCAACGCACACTGTCAAATGCTTTACGTAGATCCACCTTTATACAAGAGCGTCCCTTTGCAGAAGGCATGTTAAGATGTCTTGTCAACTCATGGCTAAAAGGGAGCTGTGCACAATATTTCTTCCTTTCACAAATGCAGACTGATTTGGACTGATAAGCTTCGGAAGAACAGATTGGAGTCTAATTGCCAAGATTTTGGTTATGGTCTTGTAAACCACATTACATAAGGAGATAGGCCGAAAGTTATCAAAGGACTCCGCTAGCTTGGACTTGGGAATGAGAGATATGAAAGAATGATTCACCTGTCTAAGTATGTGTCCTGTATCAAAGAAAGTGGTCACGGCCGCCAAGAAATCTGATCTGACAATAGGCCAAAAATTCTGGAAGAATCGAGCCGGAAAGCCATCAGGACCTGGACTGCCCAATGGTTTCATAGAGAAGAGGGCTTCTTCAATTTCTGATTCCATGACTTTGGAGCAAAGTACAGAGCCTTCATGAGCAGTGAGAGTAAAAGTGCTATTGTAGGATGGAATTGGATGGGGATTGTGCACATTCAGTAGTCGTTGATAATAATTAACTGCATAGTCCTTGATGATATTAGGATTAGATGATTCTGTGCCATCCTCGAAGACAACCTTTCGAAGGGTATTACGTGCTATCCGAGCTTTTATAGAGGAATAAAAGAACTTGGAATTACGATCACCCTCAGCTAACCATAATTGTCTTGATTTTTGCCGAAGAAAAGATTCCTCTCTTTTGAGGGAGGAGAGATACCCCTCCTTGGCTGCAGCTTCCTGAATGAGTAGTTGTCTGTTAGAAGGGCTTTGGAGCACTGCTGTTTGGGCAGCCTCAAGAACTTGTCGACTGTGCTGAAGACTTCCCTGGACAAAACCAAAGATGTCCTTATTCCATGCTTTCAAAACAGTCTTTAGGTGTTTTAACTTCATTGCAAGTTGGAACATAGGGTTGCCTCTGACGCAATGTTGCCATGTCTTGGTGATCAACTCAGAAAACTGCGGATGATGTTCCCAAGCTTGAAAATATTTGAATGGGCGAGGACCAGTTGGGAAATCTGGTTTGATTGAGACTTCTAAAGGAGAGTGATCAGAGAGTCCAGCTGGCAAATATGAAACATACCCGTTGGGATTTTGATTGAGCCACAAGAGATTTACCAAGACACGATCGAGCTTGCAAGCTATGTGATTCTCCTGGTTATTGCTCCAAGAAAATTGACTACCCATTGAATTGAGATCCTGAAGGTTACATTGAGCAATGCAGTCATTAAATCTGGACATTCGACGGGAGTGGACTCTTTGGCCACCCAATTTTTCATGACAATACCGCACTTCATTGAAATCTCCCCCAACAATCCATGGAACATTTCTACATCCCACAGCAACAGAGGAGAGATCTTCCCAAAGAATTTGTCTAGCAGCGGCAGAGTTAGACGCATAAATCACAGTGAAGAAGAAAGGAGGCTGATCAAGAAGAGAAGCTTTACAATGAATAAACTGATCTGTGAAAGATACAAGTTCCACATGTAGCTGAGATGGCTGCCAGAGAACCCAAATACCCCACCGGGAGATGGATTCAATAGCCTATAATGAGGTAGGAGACGCCTGTAAATCATACCCGCATTTATTGGATCAACTTTGGTTTCTACTAAACCAATGATGGGCAGAAGATGCTTTGAGAGAAAATTTTTTACATCCAGTTGCTTTTCCCTACTATTGAGACCACGAACATTCCAAAAAAGGCAGTTCATCAAAAATAATTGATTAGATCGATGACAGCAGACTAAACCTGCTTACCCGGGAGCTTAGAACTCCCTATGTTGGTTGCTGATGTCTTTGGGTTTTTGGCATCAAGAGTAGAAGCAGATTGTGCTTTTTGCTTCTTTTTCCTTCCCTTCCCCTGTTTTTGTTGCTGGATTGAGAACTCATTTTCTTGGGGACTAAGAACATGACTTTCAAACATAAAAGACGGGGGAAAAATCTCTTCAATTTTAGATTTCTGCTTGTTTGATTTGACCACTGAGGGAGTCAAGTTAGCTGAGCCATTCACAGCTTGACTTGAAGAAACAGTGCTGATGTTTTCACCATTGGTACTTATTGTGGTTTTCTTCAATCGAGATTGTGCTTTAACCTTCAATGCCTCAGTAAGGAGTGCTTGAATGGTGGGTTCGGTATGAGTGAAGTTCTCCAGCTGATTGGTGACATCTTTGGATGTGCTTGTGGGAGTAGAGATTCCACCCACATTAAAATTCTCTGGTTGAGAAGTCATTAGAGCAGAGGTTGTAGGTTGGATGATGTTCTCTGGCTGATTTGAAGGTGAACTTGTGACAGCTTTTGGAGAAACAATGGTAGCATCTTCAACTGTACTTGTAAGAATCTTATTGGACTGTGCATTTTTAGCTCTATCAATCTCAGTTAACCCTTGAGGAGGGATATTGCTTGGAGTCTGCACCCCAAGAGGAACATCTACAGCAGTAGAATCAATTTCCTGCTCCTCAGGTAGGGATTGAAGAGAGGAGAACTGGTTTGATTGCTTAAGTCCTTTGGGGTTACCATTTTTAGATAGTGGAATTCCTTCTTTCATTGCATCGGACATCAGCTTCACTTTGGTGTTGCCTGTGGATTTAGTCACTTCTTGCCATTGTGATGTAACCCTTTCCTTCCCTTTTGCTTGGGAAATGTTACTAACAAGTTTATCACCCTTTGTAGCAGGCAAGCTTACTGTAACTGGTTTCATAATACAACATGCTTCATCATGTCCGAATGTATGGCAGAATTTACAAGAGAGCGGCTTCCAATCATAGTCCACTTTGAAAGTTTCCCTTACACCTGGGGAGCTTTCAACTAGGATGGAGTCTGGGAGGGCCTTTGCAGCCTGAACCTCCACACAAATACGAGCATAGGAAGCTCTAGTGCATCGCATTGTGGCCGAATCAGCATATAATGGAATTCCAATTAAACTGCCAATACGGCTCAGACAATCCTCCTCCCAAAGATGAAGGGGGAGATTCGGGAGTCTGACCCAAATGGGGATACTACTTAAGCGCTCTTGCTCCATACGCACTTGAGGGGACCATTTGCGTAGAATGAATGGACGATAGTCCATTGTCCATGGGCCTCCTTCAAGAACAGCATTAATATCCTCTTCTAAGTCAAACTTGACAGTGAAAAATCCATTTCCATGTAGTAGAAGCTTCATTTCCCCCTTTGGTTTCCATAACTTCTGCAGAAATTGAAGGAAGGGAGTATACACAGGGAGTTTACCTATAATATAGCCCACTACTGCATGATGCCATTGGTGAATATTCTTTGCATAAGCTTCTGGCAGTAGAGACGCCACATTATCTGAACCATCCAGTGTTGGCTCAATGTATCGCAGAGAACCAAACTTGTTTTGAATGTTTTCCCTTTGAAATAGAGTGCCCCAACTCTTGATATTTTTTGAGGAGGAAGGAGGCGGTACATAGACTGCCTTTCGTGATTTCCAAACACCACGAACAGGAGCCTCAGAAGAGGCAAGCGCCGGAAAAGAAGCAGAGGTGATGGAAGGGCCATTTACAGGTGAGGGCTTTGATGTGGAAGTGGATGGACCATTAATGGGATTAGAAGGTGGAGAAGAGGATGGCTTTGTAGTGGAAGGAGACAAGTCAACTAAAGTGGGTTTGGAAGGGATAAGGGTGGGTTGAGATGGTGGGTTTGAAGCTTCTGCAATAGTGTTGGGCGGACCTGTCGAGGTTGAAACTGCTGGAGCAGGGAGGACAGGAGCAAAAACCCTCATATTAAAAGCTTTGAAAATGCTATCTATTGTCCCTCCCCTAGGTGGAGGAGGTTTTTTTGCAGCTGGAGTCGCAGAGGCTAAATGGCCAGAGTCAGGGGGGTGATGCGATGAGGGGGTCGGAGACCCCTCCTCCCCCGACATCGCCATCGGGTTGGGATAGCCGGTGGCCGGTGGACAGGCTGTGTGGGTTTAGCTCCAGATGATAGGAGATGTTCTAATATAAGCCGGTGGGTTTGTCTCTTATAATTTTGCAGCTGTGTGGGTTTGTCTCTTATAAAGTCCAATAATAGTTGAGGCTCAGTAATACATAATTTATGAGTTCCAACCTTCCTGTTTTGACAAGATATAAACCGGTCCAGGATTATATCCTTTTTCTCATCTTATCTATCAATGGCAAACATGATGAGTTGGAGAGATAGCCCGATTGAAGCGGGAGCCCAAGGTGCTTGAATTCTCAAACATTGAGACAATAGGTCTTGATTTGAAGTACAGAAGAGTTGGCTTTTCTCGGGATTGAGGTGGAAATCAGATGCCTTTGAGAAAGAGATAAGAAGGAACTGTAGTTCCATTGCTGTAGATAATGAGCAGTCCATGAATATAATAAGGTCATCTGCAAAAATTAGGTGAGAAATGTTGTTTGCAGACTTGATGAATCTCCCCAATTTTCCTGACTGCACAGAAGCTTCAATAGAATTAGAAAGAGCATTCATTACAAGAACAAATAGGAGGGGTGAGAGAGGATCTCCCTGTCTCAAACCACATTTGGATTGGAAGAAACCAACTGGAGAACCATTAAGCAAAACTGAGAATGAGGCTGTTTGAACACATTGAAGAATCAAATGAATTTAGGAAGTTGGAAAATTTAGACTTCTTAACACCTCCTTGAGAAAGTCCCAACAAACACTATCAAAGGCTTTCTGTAAGTCAACTTTGATGCATGCCCGACCTTTTGGAGAGGTTGAACTCATGTATCTGACGAGTTCATGCACTAATATGGTGCTATGCACTATATTCCTGCCTTTCACAAATGCTGATTGATGTGGAAGAATAAGTTTTGGCAGCACGTTTTGGAGACGGGCCGGAAGAATCTTTGTTATAGTTTTGTACAAAGTATTACAGAGTGAGATAAGTCTGAAGTGTTCAAAACAATCTGCATGTTTTGTCTTCGGGATGAGAGATATAAAAGAATGATTCAATTGGCGCAGAAGATACCCGGATTGGAAGAAATAACCAATAGCTTTGATGAAGTCTCCTTTCACCACTTCCCAGAAAAATTGAAAGAACCTCGCTTGAAACCCATCAGGTCCAGGGCTGCTAAGGGCTTTGGCAGAGAAGAGAACACTCTTAATTTCTTGTTCCTGTACTGGTACACATAGATTTAGACAATCATCAGATGAAAGACCCAAGGACGGATGAAGAACCGAGATAGGATCAAAGCTTTCTCTATTTAAGAGGGAGTGAAAAACATCATTAGCATGACTTTTTATCAACTCAGGACTAGTAGAAAAGGACCCATTATCAAGCTTAATTTTGCGAATGGTGTTGCTCGTTGCCCTGGTTTTTAATGAGGAATAGAAAAATTTAGAGTTTTTTTGTCTCCCTCAAGAAGCCATAACTGCTTAGACTTTTTGCTTAGGAAGCTCTCTTCTCTTTTCAAGATTTGAAGGTAGACTTCCTCGGCCTCAAGTGCCTACTGGTTGAGCTGAGTATTTAAAGGATGAGTGAGAGAGTCCTCCTGGGCCCTTTCCAACCTCCTTCGACAAGAGAAAAGCTGATCATAAAGTTCCCAATGTGTCCCTATTCCAATCTTTAAGAATAGATTTTAAATGCTACAATTTTTTGACAAGAACATACATAGGGGAGCCATTAAAATTTCTGCTCCAAGCCTGTTTAATCACTTGAGCAAACAACCAAGCAGAGATATATTTAAAAGGTTTGTGGCCCGAAGGGAAGGCAGGGCAAACTGTGACTTGGAGCGCTGCATGATTAGACAAGCCCGGTGGAAGAGATTGGTAGAAACTGTATGTGAGATCTAGCAGCCAAAGGAGGTTCACCAATACACGATCCAATTTGCAAGCAATCCTAGCTTCCTGATTAGGAGAAGGGGTTGCTAGTTTCTCTGAGATCTTGGATATGACATTCTTCAATACAATTATTGAACCTGGAGAGCCTTCGAGTGTGAGGAGTCCCCCCCCCCCCCTCAAAAACTTTTCATGAGGATAACCAACCACATTGAAGTCTCCTCCAACCATCCATTTAGACAAGTTGGCTGAGACTGCCAGGTCTTCTAGGTCGCACCAAAGAGAGATTCTGTCACTAGCAGAGTTGGAGGCATAAGCCACTGTCAAGTAACAACTTGGGAGTTCCATATTACAGGGAATAACCTTACAGTGCAAATATTGATAAGAAAAACAGATCAGATTAACAACCACTTGTGAACTGTTCCATAAGAATCAAATGCGACCATTGGGGATAGGATTGAGAAGCTGATAGTGAGGGAGAATCCTCCTACTAATTTGTAAAGCTTTATGGTCCTCCACTTTTGTTTCTACCAGAGCTATAAGAGGGGTAGATAATTTTGACAAAAAAGATTTTACATCCAATTGTTTTTCTTTGCTATTGAGCCCTCGGATGTTCCAAAAAACACAATCCATAAAAAAAATTGGATGGTGTGAGAGGAGTTAGGCCTTTGCCTTTGAAGGTCTTGAAATAGGACCATGTTTCTTCCTTTGATTTTCTTTGAAACTGATTTGTGAGGTAAAGAACGCACACCTGAAGACTCAGATTTTTTAATGTTTTTTTATTTTCCTGTAGACTTTTAGTTTTGGGAATGACTTTCCAATTGGAATACAGGGTCATTGTTGTTGTTTTCTGAAGGAGAGGGACTCTCAGAAGTAGAAATATCCAACCCATCTAGCTTGTCTGAGTCTGAGCTGACTGATTTCTGAATCTTATTGGCAAAGGATGACTTTTGTAGAGATTGAATAACATTGGGACATGCCTCAGAGGTTGAAAGAGGCTCTTTAGATGCCTTCTTCTGGAGGGGACGAGAACTCTGCTCGACAACTATTTCTGCACCGGGAATGGGAGAATATTGAACAAGAGTGTAGAGGGGGCCATTGTATTAGAGTGATCTACCTGATCAGGTTTAGGGACGACATCTTGGGATGAAGGATTGCCATCCTTGCTTCCTTTAGATTTTTTCACTTCTACAAAAGTTACCTCTTCTGGGACCACCTCTGAATTAGTCCGTGGAGTTGGCGTTGCTTTGGGAACCAAGGGTGTTCTAGTCTTCATGCAACATATGGCCTCATCATGCCCTAAAGTGTTGCAATGTTTACATGCTTCCGGCTTTCAATCATAAGTAACTTTAACCGCTTCTCGATCACCATTTCGAATTTGGACGAAAACCTCATCCGACAGCTCCTCTCCCGGACAAATTCAACACACACCCTAGCTAAGGCAGTATGAGAACGAGTTGCAGTTGGTGTGTCCATATAGAGTGGTGTACCTATCAAGCTTGCTATTTTCCCAATACAGGTAGGAGACCAAAAATGGAGGGGAAGACCAGGGAATTTGATCCATAAGGGAATAGATTTGAGTCTTTCGAACTCCATTCTTGTGTTCCGATTCCAGTTTTGAATAACAAAGGGACGATTGTCCATGGACCAAGGGCCACCTTCAAGCACATGGATAAGATCTTCCTCCAAATCAAAAGTGACCATGAAGAAACCATTTCCTTGCAAGCTCAATTTGATCTCAGCTTTTGGTTTTCACAACTTCTTTATAAACTGTAGAAAAGGAATATACACTGGAGATTTTCCCCAGACATAGCCCACCAAGATGAATCCCCAAGCTTCTTCAGCTTCCTTAACTTCCTCTTCTTCTAAGATAGCAAACTTTTGTAAGCAATCTTTCTCCGGAGGGAAGTAATCAATACTGGTAAGATGTTTTGTCTCCACTGGAGTAAAAAGGCTGGCCCAGTCCTTTGACTCAACATTAACTTCAGGAAGAGAGGCATTTACACGATTAAGTCTAGGACGAGGAGCTAGAACCGGTCCAGATCTTGGACCCTTTGGTTGCTCCCTTTCTTTACCTTTGACAGGAGGAGAAGGAAGAAGGCCTTTACCTTTGAAAGCTATGGTGTATGGAGGAGGGAGAGAGATCCCCGTGGACAAAGAAGCGCCAGGATCGGAGATAGGGATGGATACCACATTGGATGGACCAACAATGACACCTGCAACAGGGTTGTCCCTAGATCCACCATTGGAGGACCCCACCTCAGGGACTGAAGGGGAGCCCATATGAAGAGCAACTTGTGGCAAAGAAGAAGAGGGGGCCACAAAATTTGACTGTGAGGCTACAGAGGGATGGGGATTTGTGGAGTGAGAAGAGATCACCCCAGATAATGCAAGCGCTTTAGGGAGAGATAACAGGGGGAAGGAGGTTTGAGGAGGAGAGAGGTTTGCAGGGTGGGTTTTGGGGGAGGTAGAGTCTGAGGGGTCATGGGGGAGGGGGGGGGGGGGATCAGGGGGAAGAGGAGGGCGGGAAGGGGGAGGACCCCCCTCCTGCGGTGGTGGATCCGGCATTGCCGGAGGGGCTGCCGGACGAAAAGAAGGGGTTGGGTTTTTTCAGTGGACGAACATGCATGGAAAGTTATTCACATTAGGTGTATTATTTATGTTGTTGACATGGCAGATTTTTTTTCTTAAAGCCAGGAAAAATGAGTACTAGTTACCAGCAGAGAGCTCATCATAGAAAACTGTCAGTATCTTATTTCCTTTCTATTCTGGTACTATTCATGCATTTTATATGTTTAGTTACTAGTTAAATATAGTGGCACATATTAACCAATATATCTGATTTGAACATCATTCAAACTGAACAGTTGACATTCTCCTGGAAAACAAGTTTGTTTGCAGCTTTCTGTGTCTGCAAAACTTACGAACAAAGTGTTTAGGTAAAACATTACGATAAAAATTTCACTACCTTGAATTATGAAGATAGACACAATGAAAAAGGTCCTTTCCTGGAGAGAAAGAAAATCATCCTCTTTGGTACTTGGATAATTAACACCCACATGGATATGGTGGTCTGTAGTCTTCTCTGTACTTGGTGATGGAACTGACCATTGAGAGAAATTAGAGAATCATAATTAATTTTGTTACTATCATGTTTCCTCCACTTCACAGTTGAATGTAATTTTGAAGGAAATGCTATTTGATTTGAAATTCGATTTAGTGCATTAAGTCTTGATCCTGTATTGTTAACAATAAACACAAAGATCAAAATAGAAAATTTGAAGTGATAAAGGCTCTCAAGTGTAAATTTTTCAAATTTAAGGGAGGGGATCATGGACATGTATGGGGAGGTGATGATCTTTGTCCATTTGCTTTGCTGAAATACAATACATCTGGGGTTACTTTCATGGATTGCCTCCTAGCTCTGTAGGCACATTATCATAAGATGCTGGTCATGTAATGGGAAAAAAAACAGATTTGGATAGTTAGGCCTATCGTATGATCTTTCTATGTGTAGAAAATATATTTTATATTTTGTGAAAGCATTTAGATCAAGTAATCAGTTTTATTTACAAAGAAGGAAACTCTTTCTAGATCCTGTATAATGAGTCAGTTCTATTGAAAACTCATCTGATCGTGAGCCATGTAATGCACTATGTTTAGTATGTTATTAAAATGGCAGAAATGAAAGCCTTTTTATATAAATCATGTTCTCAATAATTTCTATACAAGTTTTTATACAGAAACTTCTCTATATTTTTTTTGGTGTCTGTGTGTTGTTTCCCCTGCATTCAGAATTATTGTAGCCAACAAAGTGTTCGGATGAGTTTTAATTTTTCATTTGCAGGATGGGAAAATATTAGACTGAATTTGAAGTTGAGAGAAAAAAGTGATGAATTCCCTACAAATTTTCTGGAAAGCAGCTTTCTCGGTTCCCAAAAAAAAGTCAAACAAATTGAAAAGCTCTTCTGCAATTTCCTTTGGGGGGGTTCTATGCTAAAGCAATCTTTGCATCATGTTCAATGGAAGACCATGTGCCTGCCATGAAAAGAAGGGGGTCTCGGCTTGAAATCAGTTAAGCTTTGGACATTGGCTTAGCTAGGTGCTAATTTTTGGGAGATTGCTGGAAAAAATAAAAATAACTCTCTTTGGGTGAATTGGATCCACAACAGATTTCTAAACTCAGTTTCAAATTGGAGAGTCAAATGTGTGGCAAGCGCTTTGGAGAATTGGAAGGCAATCCTTTCCTCCCCAGACTGGATCTAACCAAAGGTAAAATATCTTATTTTTTCTGGATTGGGGATAAACATATGATTTGATCCTTGGATAGGTTGTAAGGGACTCTTTGATATTCTTGGAGAGACCTTTTATTTTTTTAAGCCTCCACAAAAAGCGGCATCCCTCTCCCAGACATGGACAGATTTGATGGAGGAAGTGGGTGGACAGGGGGCTGATCTTCTCATATGGCCGGATAGGTACTCAGGTTCTTTAAACACTTTGGCAGCATGAGATTCAAACCGTGAAAGAGCTCCAAAGGAAAAATTGATGGAATGGCTTTTGCACAGCTATCAGACTGCAAAACATTCCTTCTGCACATGGATTGCTTGTCTCAACAAGTCCCCAACTCTAGATGTGCTGCAAAGAAGAGGAATTGTCCAAGACACCTGTTTCTTTGTAGGCTGTGCAACAGAGAAGTGGAAACAGGAGCTCACCTGTTTCTTCGATGCTCCTACTCAGCTTTTGTCTGGATTTTCATCCCCAGATGGATGGGGAAAAAGGACCAGTTCCCTGCTGGAGCTCCAATGGTCATCATGGCAGCTGCTTTCACTTCGACTGATTGGGTGCTTTGGAAGGAGTGCAAAGATTCGAATTCGACTGCAAAAATAGCGTCACAAACTAAATTTATGCAATCAGGCTTTGGAAAATGTTAGCCTTGTCAACATGGACAAGAAGTTGACTGAGGACTTAACTCCAGCCATGAAAAAGCTTTCTCAAGATTGGGGAGTTATTATCTCTCAAAAACAGTCCACCAAGCATCTAATCAGATGGCACTATCTTCGGACAGGGCAGGCATGGAGCCATTCTCCGCGATCACCATAACATACTTGAACTTAAAGGCATACAAGCTGTGGTATCTCTCTTGCTCTATAAGCCAACGCAAAAAAACTTTGAATCGAGGGAGACTCTCACACTGCTATTTCCTGGGTGCTGGACAAAGGTAATCTCCCATGGACTGCTATTCGAATTCTGAAGGACATTGAACACAAGCTGGGCTATTTGGTTGATTGGAAAGCAACTCACATATGGCGAGAAGCAAATAGTCCCGCGGACCTGATTGCAGCATGGCAAGCTTGTAATGGAGAGGGGTGTCTCTGCTCAGCAGAGATATGGACGGAGCTTCAAGAAGCCATAATGAATGATGCTGTGGGCATAAAATATGAAAGATGTAGATGAAAAATTTTGGGATTTTTTTTTTCACTTCAAATGGGTATACGTACTTCTCTCAAAGAAGCACTGAGATGGTGGTGGGGATGCAACACAGCTCGGACTGTGTTTCCCTCTCACTACTCTCTCTTGTTCCTTTTATGGGAGTGATTTTGTACACTTTTTGTACAATAATTTTGTCTATAGGAATACAATTTATTTACCCTCCCAAAAAAAAAAGTTGTGGAGGGAGTGAAGCTTGACAGAGGGTACATATTCCTTATTTCATCACTAACCAGAAAAACAAAAAATGTAGAAGTTTTTATATCTTGAAAAGTATTTAACTTACTTATGTTGATATTTGTTAGTTCCACTTACGATATGTATAAAATGTATATCGGGCTGGCAATGCAATGGGCATTGGGCATTGTGGTTCTGTATAGAAACTTTTTTCTTTTTGGTGGGTCTCTACAGGGGACATAAAACTCTATTCATTCATCATGATTTACAAGTATGCTCTAGCATTCCTAATAGAGTTCAACTGCCCTTCTACAATTGTCCTCCAACGGTCCTCCAATCCAGAAATATGGTCTACCTAAGCAGGTCCGCATAACTCAGCAGTCTACGTATAGAAATTGTTAACAACTTCTATTGATATGCATAATCATGAATTATCTTCTATAGACTTACTTTCAGTTGATATGAAAGGTGATATGCAATTTTTTTTCTTTTGATCTGCATAATCATAAATTATCTTCTATAGACCTCATAATTACTCGGGTAAGTTCAAATACTCCAAATGATTGCACTTTATGCCCTTCAGCCTTTCTTAGTTTAGTTATCTCATTTGTCTTACATATATTAATTCATCTAGCTTCACTGTGTTACCTTCCTATAAATATCTGGATGCACATTTTACAATGGACTACAAAAGAATATTGTGGTTAGACAAATATCATTAGATTTGTCATTCCGAGAAAGAAATGCAATCAGTTTTTTGTTTGTGATATGTAATTTTAAAGTATTTTTGTTCTATCTTAACAGATAATCTATAGTAGGTAGGCCTGTCTATGGGTCGGGTCCGGCCGGGTCGGGGTGGACCTGGACCCGGGTCGGATCTGACCTGACCCGTTTGTATGTTCGGATCCACCGGGTCGGGTCCAAATCGAATCGGGTATATTACACGTGTAATCGGATCCAGATCGGGTCAGGTCCGGGTCTGGAGGATGAATACACAAAGCTCGTCAGGAGGATGAATCGGCCAGGGTAAGTTTTCTATGCTTTAATGGCTTTTTTGTTTTATATATTGTTTTTTTTTTGGGTTTTCGTTTGGGGTTTTTTGTTGTGGTTTTTCTTTGAAAAGATTGGATCTTTGATTATTATTGAATGTTTACTTTTGCTTTTTTGGGTTGGATTGTATTTTTTTGACAGTTTTTATGTGATTTTGTTGTTTTACAGGATTTTGATTGACAATGATGCTTGTGAGGATGCAAAAGTTATCAGAGTAAGCTTTTGTTTTGCAGGATTTTGATTTTATGTGAGAATTTTTTATATTTTTATTCAACTTTTGGTGGGTCCGCTTATTTATAAAATTTTGTTTGTGTTTCTGAATTTGATAGGTTTGATAGTCAGAACAAGCATGTGAATCTTTTGAAGGTTGTTCAATTACTCACTGATCTGAACTTCATCATGACAAAAGGATAAATGACTTCTGGTGGGGGCTGGTTCTTGAATCGTACAGTTAATAAATTGAATAAAAATGTCTTAATTTGGGTTGTGTTTTCTTACCTATATTAACTGATCAAATTCTTTACATGATTATGTCCATTTTAGTATTTTATGTCACCAACCAGGAAGGAAAGAAAATCACAGATACACGCATCATCATATACTTGCACAATGTAAGTGTTCTTTAACTCGTTGTCTTATGTTTGTTACTCAATGTGTTCAATCTTTGTCAATGGACTCTTGAATCTCCATTATATTGTTCACTTATGATATGAATTGTGGGTTGATTTTTATTTTATTTTTGTTGTTAATTGCACGTATATTTCATTCATTCATTAAAGAATTATAACCATTGGATCACAAAACAATATGTGGAATCATAGCTGTAAAATAGCCATAAAACCTGTCACTTGAAAACATAGAGCTGAGGGAAAAGTAAAGGGTTTGTAAGACCATCAGATGCATCTTCCAACAAAGGGCATAAATATGCATGATATAAAATTTCTGGATATGCCATTGGACTGATTAGTATTCTCCTCAACCTTCCCTTCTTTATTTGCTAAAATACTAAAATTTCATCTATCCATGACACTAATTTTCTTTGTTGCTCATTGAATAATTTGAAGTTATACATTATTTGATATCAGAAGAAAATTATTTATCATTCCGTGTAGAAGAAAAATATAAATTTTATTATTAATGATTCGTCATTATAATCCTTTTCTAATCTATCATCTATCTTTTATAGTTTCATTAAAATGTCAAATAAATGCATGTAACAATTTTTGGGGGTAAATGGTGATGTTCCCACGATGATTGTTGCACATTACTATTGTAGATATGCATTTCTTCTAATTTATTTATCTGTTATGCTAAATTTAAAATAGTAATAAGGAAACATGTCTTCATTGACCATTCTACTTGGTTCCCTTTTTTTCCCCTGAATTGGTGCTTTTCTAGCTATGACGTACTGCAAATCCAAGTATTCTATAAATTCTTTCCTTCCTTCCAACTTGAGATGAGATATATGGCAATAGGTAGACAATCCAAGTATCCTATAATTTATATCCTATTTATATTGTCACATTAACCTTAAAACACTACTGAAGAAACATGTCTTCATTGACCATTCTACTTGATGTGTTTCCCTTTTTTTCATGAATTGGTGCTCTTTTTAATGACATTCTGCAACTCAATGTTTACAAGTACACTTTAAATCGTTTCCTTCCTTCCAACATGAGATGAGATAAATGGCATCTGGCTCCGAGCCTCTGACATGTTGATGCTGGTTTTTTAATCTTTTTGTTTTTATGCCCTTCACTACAAAAACCACTTAGATTGTGGAGAAGATTACTCTCTCAGAAAACAAAAAAAATAGTTCTTTGTATGATAAAGCATCATAGAACATAAAACATCAATTCTAAAATTAAATTCATTTAGATATAATGAATGGTTTTTCTTCTTTTTAAATGGTGCACTTTTGCTAGCAGATTAATCATTCCCTAGAGAAAAAGTAAAATGATCAATCTCATTTGAAAACATTTCCTACTAAACTAATGAACCATTTCAATGCATTGATTTACCAAGTCCTTGATGTTCATAACTCAGCTGACCAGAAGCTCCTTCCATAAGAATTTCAAATTAGATGGTTTCAAAGATAGATTTTTTTACATATCAGGTCATATCAATAAAATAGATGGATATATGATTTTTCTTATGAAAGCAATTTGTAATGTGAATTTTTGATGCAATTATGCAGTCTATCGTAACCGGTTCCTGCTTCAGACCCTCAATGATGGATTCAGTTGGGGTGAGGCCTTCCAAAGAGCACACCTTCATCGAGTTAACTGGGACCGACCATCCAGGCTTGCTCTCTGAAGTTTGTGCCGTTTTAACAGATCTGAAGTGCAACATTGTGAATGCGGATTTTCATATACTTTTAAGAGTGGTTTTAGACATTTCCCTATTTAATTAATTCAATTCTACATACATTATTAGGCAAATTTCTCTTCTTTATATTCAAAATGTAATTCACACAAATTGACTATATTCATACATTTCATATGCATAATCATATTTCTCATATGAAGCCTAATTTTAAAACTCAAAATTCTAAATGTGGCATGATATAAATTGGGGAAGAAACATGTACACCTACAAATCTACACCATGGAATCAACATTTACTACCCCACCAAATCAACAAAAATCTTCAATCAAATCAGTCTTCAAAGGTCCATCAAAACCTTTCAATATTTCATCCTTTAAATCAGCAACAAATCAGCCTTCACTTCTATACCAAATCAGCAAAATATCTAACAGATTTTGCATTAACAACACCACCAAATCAGCATTTACATCCCTCAGAACCCTATCTAAAGGGCATTGCATTGGGAAGAGGAAGAAGAGGAGGATGACTACTAGATCTTCATTCAGCCACAACCTTTTTCGTCCAGCTTTCTAGCTTTCTTTTTGTTTTGTTTTAAGTTTTATTTTCAGTTTTTATTTTTGATATTAGAGGCATAGGTTTGATTATACAGTGTTTTGTTTATGCTTAATCAATTAAAAGTGTCTCTTTATTTGATTTTCATAAAATGTTTTAATTTTTATTCTAGAATATAATCAATCGTGATAGGTTAGAGAATCTCCCATTAAGAAGAGGATTTCACTCCATGAGTTTGAGTTTGAGTGATTAGTTCTTTTTATTTAGCACCTTATTTTTTTATTTATGCCTCATGTCAACTCAGATATCTTTTGATTGTGGGTATTTGTAAATAGAAAAAAATCCATATAACCCCCTGCAAATTGCTCGAAATCCATATAACCCCTTGACTTTTCCTAAAGTTCATATAACCCCTTTAAAACACCTATGAAATCTAAATAGCCTCCTGAGTTAAATTTTAATTGACAAATGAGGAACATTCTGTTTGGTTAATCTTGGTTAAAAAAATAACATGCTAAAATACAATGTGTTAAAAATGTAAAAAAATTCTCTATAAATGACAATTTTACCCCTTCATATAGGGTTTTATAATATTTTTAGATACATAAAATCATCATTTACAAATGATTTTTCATATTTTTAACACATTGTAAGAGATTTTGCTATTCTGTATATTCTGCCGGGGTTAACCAAACGTAATATTTGCATAATATACCTCATTTATAAACGAAAATTTAACTCAGGGGGTTATGGATTTACATAGGTGTTTTCAGGGGGTTACTTGAATTTTTCTATTTTAGATATTCTGTTTTTCTACTTAGAATATAGTTGATGCTTTATAAGCCATAATTTTAAATCGAATAGGAGTGAACCGTTTTTGAAATATTTTGTTTTCAGTAATTGAACATCTTAATTGTCAAGGAAGGTCTTTACTATAAGCAACATTCTTAATCTAGTAGTTAATGATGTATCAATTAGTGAAGTTTAAAAGAGAACTTTGAATCTATATTTTTCATGTGAGAAAGTAAAATCTCTTTACTGATGTGAAGTAAGAGAAATATAAGTGCAAAAGAAAGAATCATCACGATACTTGTTAGGGTGGATTTCCAACCTTTGGTGGCCTCTTCATATATTGATTCCAACTTTGTTTTTTATTTTAGCTTTGAATAGTCCTTGAAATTATTTTTTTAAAACCTTTTTACTAGACATTGATTCTCTTTTATTTTTACTTGTTTGCTTCAATAACCACCTGGTAGAATTGATCTCTTACTGCCACTTTCTCCCAAAAAGAGATAAGAGTTTATAAATTTCTTTTGTTGACAACGATAAAATCTTAACGAAAATTTCAAGATCGTCAAATCTGCCATGAATATGGCTCTAGAAGCATCTTTTTGTATCAGTAACTAGACACTTTAGGGTGTGTTTGTTCCAAAGGAAAAGTGAGGGAAAGTGATGAAAACTGAAAATTTTTCCTTTGACTATCTAAAAATCTAGTGTTTGTGTCAACAATAGAAAGAGAAAAATTTCCATTACTTTCCTCACAATGTAGGCGAGATCCTCACGTAACACGTAAGATTCAATGCATCACTTGATATGAATGATTCAATGCATCAACTGATACTAAATCATCAATACCATATTCAATGCTCATCTCACCAAATTAATCCTATGTGAAATCTGCGAATATGAGGGCGAGAATCACGGGAGAATTTGATCTGTCGTGTTGCGTGTGATGATGACGATGATGAAGACGACGGTGCGCGCCAGGCCTGACGGGACGATGTAAACGAGCACAAAGACGACAGTCAAAAGTCCTCCCTCACTCCGATTGAAAACTCTTCAATCGAAGTGAGGAAGAAGAAAAGAAACTTTTGTGAAAAATAAGAGAGAGAAAATGATAATGAAACCCTAAAACTGTTTTATTAGAGAGAGACTAAAGCCTTTTATATAATAGTACAAGATAGTAATACGTGTAACACATTTAACAAAAATAATATACACGTGTAACACACTAACAAACTAATATCATAATAAACTAATATAATAACAAACTGATATGTAATCTAATACATTTAACAAATTAAAAGCAAATATTAATTAACATTCTACCCATTACATGTCCACCCTCATATGATTTGATCATGGTCATCCGATTTGACACAACAGATTGGGATATAATCTCAACACAACCAACCGCAGATTTGATTATATTATGCAATCACAATAATAAATGAATACCATTCAAACTATTCTTTTAACTTCCATCACAAGTCAACAGCCCTTATATACGAGCACCCACAATCAACGAGCTGAAGAACCATAACAAGTCCTCTCTTCTTCTTTTTTCATAGGTTTTTTATTTTTAAGTCCCAATAAATCATAGGATTTAGGATTTAGTGATCGATCTCTTACATCTACATATTTTGGTTTTAGTCCTTAGATTTTTTGTTTTAGTCTCTGGAAGAGACTTATCCCTAAATTATTTGGTTTTCTTTTTAGTCTTTGTAAGGGACTAAAAAAGAACATATCCTTTAAATCTGGTGACTAAAATCAAAGTATGAAGAAGTAAATAATCGATCCCTAAATAGATATGTTTACAGAGACTTAAAACTAAAAAACCATTTTTTCATTTCGTTGGGTTTTCTCTCATGGCACGCAAGAAGATGAAAACTTCCATCACAAGTCACAAGCCCTATACGAATTCACTTCGGTCTTCAATGAAAGTCTGGACACTGTTCGGGGATAGATTGACTGTTTAATGGGGTTCGAGTAGTATGATTGATTTTTGTTAGGATGTTCATACATTGAATTCCCTTTTGTGATGTAATCAGTTCCATTTTATTTGCATTTGATTTTACTGTTTTGCGCACACAGAGAGATACAGAGATATATGTATATTTGTGTATGCCTTCGTGTACTGGGCTACATGCTTGGTTTGGGATGTATATGTTACGAGAACTCAGGTGTTTGTGTCAACTAGATCCATCATCAATGATTTAGAGTAAAAATATAAAAGAATCAACTTCTCAAATACACGGGGTTACTTTTTTTTTATTTTTTATAAGAACTAAGTCACACAACAGTTAATGAAAATGTAGAATCGTGATAAAGGTTAATTAAAATGACAAAATCATACTTTTATTCCATCATAACGGGAAATCTAACAGCGTGGGGTGTAAATGCATGTATCCGAACTTCGAGTGGTGTTTCTACAGGTTTTAAAGACTTTAGGGGTCTAAATGCATTTTACTCAAAAATAAAAATAAAATGTGCAATATTAATTATAGTCATATAGTCATAATTGTTGGGATTATGTCTCAATTCAGATTATAACATCAGATGGCCATGATGAAACTATATTAGGTTGAGCATCTAATAAATAGAATATTATTTAAGATTTTATCTTAATTAAGGTTTAAAGTGAATCTCTTAAAATATGAAACAATATTTGTTTGTTAATTAATGGGAACAATATTTGTTTATTAATTGGGAGATTACTTGGGGAGCAAGTTATTTACCTCTATAAATATCTTATAGGGTTTCATGGCAAGACTAGACAGACAATATACAACGTAGAGATCCTTAGGGAAGGTTGAGAAGTTCTAAGAGAGGGTAACTCAATGAAAGAGTTTGTAAGTCTTTTAATATATCTCAACTATCAAAGTGGATTATCTGTTTATTGCCCATGGATGTAGGCCTAGACCGAACCACGTATATCTTGTGTTCTTTGTGTGATATAGTGTTTCGGTCTTGTGTTTGATCTCGTGTTTATTGTTGACTTCCGCCCAACAGTAATATCTCCATATGTTATGTTAAATTGCAATATTTATTTAGTTATTTTATTATATATAAAATTGTGGGTAAAAGTCGTTTGTAGTTTGGATTATGTCTCTAAAAGACATCCAAAATGGTTTTTGAATAACCATGGATCAATGCAAAGATTAACAGTAAAAATATAAAACCAAAATCTCATATCAAAAGCTGAAGTTTAAGAATACCGGTTTGAAATCGAAATTTATTTATTGATTGATCTGTACACAACCCCTTCACAAATTTATATAGGGTATTGTGACTTGAAGAATAAGAAAAGCAAACATAAAGAAAATACATAGAAACTCTTAATATATCTTATATTATATTTATATGTATACTAGTACTAATTTTATTCTTAAAGTCGTACATTTACATTCGAGACACGCTCAACATATGAAGTCTTCAATGGTTTGTCACTATTTGGATACCTGTTTTATTTTCTGCCCTTAGAAGTGCCTTCTATTCGTCGTTATGTGACGAGGCATTGTAGATATTTTCGTTATCTTTTCAACAGAAGTTGTTTTATGTGAAGTGGATTTCACTATGAGAAAATATGGATGTTTGAGTCAAGGCTGCGCAGATTTTAATGGAAGAGCATTTATGTAATTTGGCGAAACCTAAAGTTTTTAATAAGTTGAGTCGGTGGTGTTGGGGGATTTATTACGAGAGAGAGAGAGTGTCGTCTGAGACACTGTTTGAAGAAAAAAAAAGGGGGAAAAAAAAGGAAAAAATTAGAAAAATTGGGAAAAGCTTCGTGGAGCATTTTTCGCGATATATTGGGTAAAGATTTTTGTTCTTTTCATTGTTATTCTTCGTGTAGGGTTGTTTTATTTCAATTTTGAATCAAATTTGTGATTTGGGACTGGAATATGATTATGTTTTTGGGGCTGGATAAATATGTATTTGATGGTTGATTTTATAGTATCATTTTAGGGTTTGTAGTGGGGATGTCATTTTTGTCTTGATGGATTTGGGAATAGTTTGATTAATAGGGTTATATTTTAGTATCTGATTGAGGTTATAATTTTATCAGTGGATTCCTGTCTGCGTAGTTTAGGAGCTGGGTTAGGGTGAGTCCAGCTTGGATTGTGAATTGTGAGGTAAGTAACTCGTTTGACTTTTGCATGTTCCATTTCATTCCACGTTGTATTGTTGTAAGTAACTCGATCGATATTTGCTTGTTTCGTTCCATTCCATTATTTGTTCAATCCCGTTCCGCGTGGTATTGTTGATTCGACATTACTTATTCCATTCCACCCCACATTTTAATGTTGTTGAGGCTATTCAATTTTATTTTGATAATCTATTTGATTTTGATTGTGAGTACCACATTTAAATGGCCTATTATTGAGACATATTCCTTCATTGTTGTTAGACTGTGGTTGTTCGAGATTCTAAAATATTCTTATAATTGTTCTATTTATATCTTAGAGTTATTCTCTATAATTGATCTATTTGTATCTTGGAGTTATTCTTTATTGGATTCCGGCTTACTTTCTTTATTTATATCTCGTGAGCTTATAATTGACTTGTTAGTATCCTGAGTCTGTTTTTTTATCATGATATGTATCCATCTTAGTGTCTTTCTATGAACCTATGATCTGTATGCTCGTGTTGTTTGACCATGAAGCCTTGTAGTGTGATTGACATCGTTGCTTCTATATTCCTCTTGTGTACTTGGAGTTGGATGACCATAAACCTTACAGTGAGAGTTGAGGTTTGCCTCCCTAGCGCGCATAAGTACGTACGGTCCAGCGAGGGGGACTTGAGAATACCCTGCCGTGCCTGGACGTTCCGAGGGCCAGGTAGTGAATCCGCGGTGGACGTTCCGAGGACCACACGCGAAGTATGTGGATATCTTGGACATAGGGGCCAAGATGGTGGGGTCGTGCAGATGGTCAATCCTACGCTTTGGACATTTGGGGACCAGAATTGTGATTTCCTTATCATTCTTGTAGCATTGTGACATTTCCAGGGCCATCAGTGATTTAATTAACATCCTTTTGATTGATGGGTAATTTCAGAGTACTTGTTTTCAGTCCAATTGTGATACATCTTGATGATATTCATTGGCTTTATCAGTTGTGAGGTGTTAGTTTGAGCTATTCATTCCTATGTTTATATATCAGCGATGTTATTGTTATCCGCTGATGCTTATACAGTGATTCCATTTGTCATTATACTTTGACCTGGTGTTTATTGAGATTACTGAGCTTGACTTTGAATGTTATTCTTGTTTTCCTTGTGCGTGGAATGTCTGAGTTACTTACTGAGCATCTTTCGCTCATTCCATTCCTTTTCTCTTATTTTTGTAGAGTAGAGGCGAAGTTCCTGGACGTTGACTCCTTTTGGTGTCACGTCCAGTTGGTGATAGAAATACATGTGTGTGTGTGTGTGTGTGTGTGTGTGTATTTGGAGGTTTTGGATCTGTATATAGTTGTTTTGGTAGAGCCTGGTCTGGCGAACCAGGCCTGTGTAGAATGCTCTGTATATATGGATGACTGTATATGAGCTGTGTTAGATGCTCTGTTGACTGCTTAAACTTTCTTGGGTGAGTTTATATAAGGTGATTATATATATCTTGTTGATTATCTGTTATCCCATGGCTGTTATCGTATGTGATTATATAGGTGGACATTTCAATGTTTAAAAAAAAAAGAGTCTATGGTGTGTTTTTAGGCACGTGACGCGCTCGTGTCGACGTTTTGGGACACGGGCCGCCACAATATTTATATGTATACTAGTACTTATTCTTAACCAACAGAGACTTATTAATGACTATATACCTATTTTGGCGGCGCCACATGTGACGAGGCATTGAGAAACTCTTTGCGCTTTGCGATGGCTCTCAACTTTCTATCCACAAGAGAAGCTACTTTACCAAAGTCCGCGCCCTTCAAACCTTCCCCGCGGAGGTACCGGATCAACGCCGCCTTCGCCTCCATCTCCCGGATCTCCTTCTCAAGTCTCCTAAGCTGCTATTTTTGCCTTTCGATCTGGAACCTGATCTCCTCGTTCACCTTGTTATGCGCCATGAAAGAAAACCCAATAAAAAACAAATGACTTGTTGAGGCACTTCGTTGTTTGCCTGTGTTGATAATATATATATAGGGTCATGTGACTTGTGAAGGATCAATTCAATTTAATGTGCATTAATTGCAAAATATATGTATTCCATAGTATAGTTCTCAATTAATTTTATTGCATGTGTTCAAAATATACAGGATTACAGGGGCTTAATGACTTCGTTGAATGCCTAAATTGCAAAATTTAACAAATTTACTCCATTAATTTAGGGTCAGTTAATTAAGGATGTTTCATAGATGACTGTGAGAGATTTTTGTTGGTTATTTTATGCTACGGATGAAAAGATTACATGCTTGTAATATTTAATTAAATAGTGGTTTTGGGCGATTAGGATCTTTGAATTATCTAATCAAGATTTTTAGAGATCCCTTACAATATTATTTGACAATAAGTTCATTACAACGGAAATTTAGAAAATTTATAAGAGAAGATGACCAAAAAAGTCTCAAAAAAGTTAGAATTATCAAAATCAGTCACTTTTTAAAATTATACCTAATAAAATCTCATTTCACAATTTTAGAAATACAAAAGACAAACTTACCCTTATGTAATTAAATCATTAATATATTTTATACCTCTTAATTTTGTTAAAATATTTCACCCTCTTAATTTTGTTAATGTATTTCACACATTCTCATGGAGAACATTTTTTTACTCCAGAATTTTTGTGATTAGATGAATTTTATAAGATATGTGCTAATATAATATGACTTTTTTATGTTAAACTCCATTAAATGTTGATGTATTTATAAAAAAAATAGATATGTAAACTAATTTGAGTTTTTTATGATAAATTAATGATGTCATAAAAATATGTGAATAAGGATTTAGACTACTAAAATATCATCAGCTGTATTGAGGCACAACACAGATTTAAATTACATATTATGATTATCCATAATGAAAAATAATAAATAACATCATGTAAGATATATATAAGAAACATACAATATGATATATAATAACAAAATCTCTAAGGGGATTGATTTGGGTCAGATAGAGAGAGATTGTTGTTTTGTAGAAAAAATAATTTTTTTATGTAAAATAACACAATAAGGAATGTTAAAGATTTAATTACATAAGGGTAAATCACCATTTTGTGTTTTCAAAATGGTGAAATGAGACTTTTTTAAGTATAATTTTGAAAAGTAAATGATTTGAGTATTTCAAACTTTTAAAAGATTTTTTTGATCATTTTCCCAATTTATAATGGAACTTGGGTTTTTTGGCATATTTACTAAAAACATGCTTTCTATTTTTATATCAACACAAATATCAAAATTCATTTTATACCATTAGAACATTTCTTAGTGAAAAAATATCTCTCTGTCATATTTTTTTTTAACTAAAATCAAATTTAACTTGAGTTAGTTTTTAACCAATAAGTAAAAATGTCAAAAATATTCTTTAACATAATATTTTTATGATGTCATCATAATTAAACATAATAATCTCATTAATTTCTTGCACTTTTTATATCAATTCTCTCTCTCACCTCCTTTTCAAACAACTCTCTTAGCTTCTTCCCTTTTAAGTTTTCAATTTTTAGTCATGGTACTTAGATTCGAGTTTTGCACTTCTAATAGGTGAAGATTTGACAAAAAAAAAATAGTACCATTAGTGGTCTCTTTTTATTGTATGCATTTTATTTGCATGAATGAGAATCGGATCTCCATTAGTAGTATGTTTTTGTTCTGTTCTTTGTTTGTTGTGGAGTGGGATACACTCATTTTAATGATACATGCAAATTGATTCTTCAATCAAATATTTAATGACCCTTAAGTTTGTCCATCGCTAATAATATTATTTGTGATTGTTTTTCATTCTGTCGCAAAATAATTCGTCACAAAAGAGATTTTTTCTTGAACTGTGAGTTTTAATGTAATTCGCCACCCATAATTAAAACATTCACTGGTACACATCGAGCCAAGATCGAAACCATGCATCTTTTGTTCTTTCATTTGATTATTATATTATTAAGTAGATACACTCAGTCTATTTCTACATCTTAAAAATGGTTCCCAAATTGTCTATCAACCTATCGCAATATATTCTATTATCAAAGTATATCAAAATTAAAAAAAAAATATTAATGTATCTCAGTATATTATTTACTTGTTTATGTTTATAACATTATATCCTTTAATGGGTGAGTGTATCATTGAAAAAAGAAAGGATCCACGGACGGGCCTGCACATTGGGTTGCACATATAAATTTTCAACTGTATAAGGTGCATTAAATGGATAAAGGTTATGAACAGAGTTGATTGTACCTCCATCAATTGATGCAAGTATCATACGCGTGAGTTGAGTATACATCATCCATCGGTCAGATGTAGAGTTGGTCATTGGTTCAGGATAGGGTTGCAGCCAAGCAGGTTAGGTCTGATTGGAGTACTGCAACCCAAACACAACCCAGAATTGGAGAAAGACCAATCAAATTAAAATTCAGCTCAACCCAACTCTCAAACCCGAAGAGGTCAACTCCAATCCAATTTGTCATGTTTTATTCGTTTGGGTTGTTCCTAATATCATCCTTTTTACACAGTTTTGTTAACAGCCATACACAGAAATATCATATGTATCATCTGTGAGCGCAAACCAAAAACAATTTAACTTCAAATTTTGGAGGATCAAAATAAAAAAGGAAGTCACACACACAAATATCATTTGTATGCACAAACCGAGAAAATCAAATATAAATAAAATAAAACTGCTCATCACAAATTAAAACAGAGCTCACTATATGAACATCTTAAAACAATTGATAAAAAACCATCGCCATCTATTAAACAATAGCCAAACTAGCATACCTATAGAAACAGAACAACATCATATCATGGTCATAGACGTCTCCCATTGCCTTTCTAATACACCACACCACTCTCACTAAAACAAAACACAAACACAAACATATACACACAATGTTATAAGACTACTTTTTTTCTTTTATTGATCGATCTGTACACAATCCGGTCACAAGTTACTGTAGGGTGTTCTTAATCAAATTGCAAGAAAAACAAAAACAAACAAAACGAAAAAATAAACATTAAAATTCAGATCCAGTCATTAGTTCCACTAAAATTCCATAAAAATATTCCTCCTAAAATAGCTCACAGTAATCTTTTTATTTCAACTTTTATTTTCTTATAACCGAAGTTGAAGGTCTGCGGCCGGTGGAGGCGCCAGATACAATGACTTCGTGAGCCAGTAAATCCGTTCTGCAACAGCTCTCGCCTTCCCCTCCACAAGCGAACCCACTTCATCCAAGTCCGCGCTCTGCACACCCTCCCCGCAGAGGCACCGCATCAGCGCCGCCTTCACCTCCGCCTCGCGGATCTCCTTTTCGACCTTCTTGAGCTGCTCTTTCAACCTTTCATTGCCCTTCGACAGGAACCTCTCTTGATCGAGGGTGCGCTTGTCCTGACCCAACGAGGGGAGGTGGTCTCTGAGTCGGGCGATCAGGTTGTCCGCGTCCACTATGGAAGGCCAGATCTCCGGTTGGTTGGGCTCATCAGGCGTGGTGACGAGCGCGCAACTTGGGACGTTGCAGAGCACGCTCAGCTCCTCCACCTTCTTGAGGAGGTTCCTCTTGCGCCTCTCAAAGGTGCGGCGACGACTCACATCGGAGGTTATGTAAGCAATCTTCGTCTTATTGCGCGCCATGAAAGAAAACCCAATTCAAAATAGGAGGACTAGCTTGTTGAGGCTCTTCTATTTGTTGGTTGTGTCGCTTGTGTTCATAATATATATATAGGGACTTCATTGAAGGTGAGTTAATTGCATAATGTATGTATTCCATTGAATTGATTTTGGGAGATTTTCGTTGCTTTTTTTGGGTGGTTAGGATCTTTGATTTATTTGACCAAAATTTTTGGAATCCCTTACAATATTTGTCCTGGTAATAAATAAAGTAATAGATGGTCGGTTTACAATAGTTGGTAATAATTAACATATCGATATAAGTCATTGATCAGTTGTGGATGATCAATTGGAGTATTAAATTGAAACACCTTCCCCTTAATATAGAAAGTGATTATATGGATACAACAACTCACTAATTAATTGTGGGATGGTAAAATTAGATTGTGAAATTGAAACTTATTTAATAGATTAGGTGACACGTGGATGTGAGGTTAAATTGGAATGTAAAATTGGAACTTAATTATTAGTCATTACCAGGATGGTAAAATTAGAATAGAAAATTGAAATGCATATATATATATATATATATATATATATATATATATATAACTTATATTTATTTAAGTAAAACTGCCCAGCTTTCATTTAAATTTTTTGTCTCCCATAAATTTAGAAATTTCAAATATCTATTTTATTCAAAATTTAAGATTTCAAATCAGATTTAGAAAATCATAAACATACTTTGAGATTTCCAAGTAAATCATTAATATTTTCAAATTTTAATAATTTGTATGTGTAAATGGAACGAGATTTTTGCATGGTTCAGGATTCTATGAACATTTCATAATTTATTTATAATAATGTTATAATTTTATACTTTATCTTAAACATTTAAGTTCAAGTGCATTTAGCATGTGTATAAAATTAGTATATATTATTATATATAATAGATAATGTGAATATATGGATATGAGATGCTGCTCAGTTGTGGGAGATAAAAAAAAAGCAATTTGAACTCATTTCCTTAATATATTAAGCCCCCATTTGGATTGAGGAATTGAGTTATTCTGGATAGATAACTATGCCAGTATAGATACTAATTCTACTTAAAATTGTTATACTCTCTTATATTCATTTAATCTGGCTTAGTAATACCAAGTTATACTCTGCAAACAAACAACCATTTTTCTTATTCATTCTTATACCACCCTTATACCACCATTAATCTCGCTTAACCCGTTACCCAAATGGGGGCTAAGGGTATAGGTTGATATATAAGGTAATAAAGAATGTGTATACCCAATCATATGGCATGGTGAGGATTGGGGTGCGGTGTGCGGATAGGAGAGCACTGTGTGGTATCGCTTATGAACCATCCGATCGTGCAATCTCGCCATCAGACGGTCCAATTTTTGGGAGACCATAGACGTGAGATTTACATTGGACCGTCCGATCGCGAGATTGCACGATCGGACGGTCCTTATGCGATCGAGGGTGCGCTTGTCCCGACCCAACGAGGGGAGGTCTCTGAGTTGGGCGATCAGGTTGCCCGCATCCACTATGGAAGGCTAGATCTCCGGTTGGTTGGGCTCATCAGGCGTGGTGACGAGCGCACAACTTGGGACATCGCAGAGCACACTCAGATCTATACACAATCTGCCCATTGAGTGCATGATTCTGGAATCCAAATAGAAACAAATATTTCCAATTTCAGGGCGAGATCTTCAGTGAGGCATTTCCCTCCAATGAGAATCTGGATTGTCTCTGATACCATCCTGTAAAGGACCAGTTTGTGCTTGTGGGCTTTACCTTGAATCCTGTCATTATGCTCCCTCCATATCCACCAGATTGTGGATGTCCAAGCAGCCTGCATTATAGTTTTTGGGGTCCCCATAGGGAACTTGATCTTTTGCCATTTGAGAAATTATGGGAGACTAGGATGACTGCTCTTTTTTTCACCCATCTTGTGGAGGACATAGGTCCAAAGAAGAGAAGGGTAGGAGCATTTAAGAAACAAATGCACCCTTGTTTCGGACTCCCTGTTATAGAACTTACAAATAGTATCATTCACTATTCCTCTGCAGAATAGAACATCCAATGTAGGAGACTTATTGTGACAGGCAAGCCACACATAACATGAGTGCTTGGGAGATTGGTGGGATTGCCATAGCCAATCTTCCCATTATGTAGGTTCCCGCTTTTGACGAATGGCCGCCCATGCTTCCGAAGTTGATTGTACCCCCGAGTAGCTTGGTGGCCAGATTAGAGTATCCCTGCTTGAACCACCTACCTCTGCTTGTGAAATATCTTCCCAAACCTGGGCCAATGCAGGAGGCCATCTGCGTGGTTTTTGCCATTGCCTTTTGTTGATAAGAAGACCCACCATTGTTGACTTAGGAGGGCCAAATAAAAGCGAAGTCTCTCCAAGGAGATCAGCAAGCCCTTTTCCTTGAACCCATGGATTGTCCTAAATCTTAATGTACTCGTAAGAGAATACAAGATATCTTACCCGAGGCATGATCCAGTCCCAGGCAGAGAGGATTTCCTTCCAAATTCTCGTAGCAGCACCATTTGGTTGGATTGTCCCGGGCAGAGAATACAAGAACATTCATATATTGGTTATAACTATATATGGTGCACTACATGTATATAAATGGTATGAACGGAATTGGGTGTATGTCCATTATTTGGTGCAAGTTGAGTATACATCCTTCATTGGTCCATATATACAAAGGTGTTTGGTGGTTCAAGCACCTGAAAGCCTTGCCAAACAGAGTGTGAGGAACCAATTAACAGTAATTACTGATGCACTAGATGATGATCAGTGACCTCACACCACATATACAATCTGTACATCGATGTATACAGGAAGCCAAGGACTAGGTGTTGTAAAACTTTTTAGTTTTTGAATATATAAGCTCAATATGGACCTTGACACCATATTATAAGGAAATTAAACCTTAAAAAAAAGAAAATGTAAAAAAAATGATAGAGAGAGTCTCCTTATGCAGTCCGACAGACAAGCCGCGCGCGCGTGCGCACACACACACATTAAACAATAAAAATTAACTAAGAATTATATATTTTGATAAAAAAAAGTGCATATTGCTCAATTTTGAATTGAATAGATTCATTTTAAAATATATAGAAAATTTAACGATATATATACATATACCATATCTAGGGATGTATATATATACCTGATCACTAGTTGACCAATGTAGGTATTTGAGGTTGTTCCTAACAATATCTTTGTACAGTCCTTTTTAGACATACACAATGAAAAATCATATGTATCATCTGTATACGCACACCGAAAACAATTTAACCTCAAATTGTTGCATCACCTAATCGCTGCGATATCACTAAGTTTTTCTAATACACCACACCACTCTCACCAAACAAAACACAAAAACAAACATATACATGCATTGTTATAAGCACTTTTTTCTTTTATTGATCGATCTGCACACAAACACAAGATCTCTTCATAAGTTAATGCAGAGTGTTCTGAATCGAAGAGCAAGAAAAACAAAAACAAACAAAAGAAAAACATTAAAATTTAGATCCAGTCATTAGTTCCACTACAAGAGATAATACAAAAAGGCAGAACAGGTATATAAGTTGTATCCCCAACACAATTTATGTTAAAGCAAAAATAAAAACTACTCACTCCACCCAAAACAGTCCTCCTTATGATGTATGCTTGTAGGAGATGGTTGCACCACACATTAAGGAAGTCATCACTAATGACCAGATCTTAACAAATTTATCATTGGCACCATCAGGTGGAATACCCCTTCTTAGGTTTGTCGTCCTTTGTTAGCGGTAGCACCTTTTTTTTATTTCTTGAATATTCATGAGTCTTCTTATTTGTTTATTTATATAGTGAAAAAATGGATAAGAGTTGAGATGCTTGGGTGAGGCAAGGAATGGATGGAACAACAGTTGATATTGTTGGCGAAGGTGACATTGAGATGGTTGAATGAGATGACATTTGACTACATTTAATTTTTCTAAATAATGTATGTTTTCACTTATATACTTGATGGCATCACCTACATATTATAACAGATGATAATTTTGTTTGTAGGTTCTCGATACATGTAGTTCGCATCGTCCACAATCTTCTTGATCGGCCGAGTTAGCATTGTAAAGATTTTGAGATGGTAAGTTTTTTTGTTATCTTCTTTGTCTCTCTATCTTAATGTGGTTTTTCTAGTTATCTTTAATAGGTCTACCTGAACACACAATTCAAGTTGGTTTGTCTTTAAATCTTTAATAGGTTTTTTCAATAAAATATCCTCGGGTAATTAGCACTTTTAACCCGGAAAAATGAATATTCGCAAAAATAGCCCCACCCCTCGAATATTAGCAAAAACTAGCTCGGTGAGAGATTACACTGGTATATAATCCGTCTCCAGTGTTTAATTTTTTAAACAAACGAGGCCTGGGAAGGGAAAAAATGCACAGGAGACGCCATGTATATGTGCCTTCCCCTGGAAACGACATATATACATGCCGTCACCTGGAGACTAATTGTATATATGCCGTCTCCAGGCCTTTGCACTGCCAATTTTTTTTTTTGGTTCTCACCTGTATGAAAAATCCTGCTTCAACATATAATAAAATAACTTTGAAGAAATAAAACATAAGTTCCATTATAATTAGTTGACTAATGTTTCTGAACACAAATGAAAATGCATAAATATAAACACAAATGAAAATGCATAAATACTCCAAACATGTATGTCGTCCCATAAATACAATCATCCAAATATTCTCATAAATCCTTTCTTTTTAGCTTTTCTCGGAGCAGGAGGTGCTGATGAAGAGGGTACGTCAGTTGCTGTGGATGGCACACTTGATTGTGGCGGAGTGGGAAATTGTTCGCCCAACAGTAGTCGAAGTACACCAAACCCTGCATGGTCCACTAATATATGTCTAGAGTGTCATCTATGGAGCTTGATCTGAAACTAGGGCTGGTTGTTGTGGCTGCTCATCGATTTCTAGCTCGAGTCGTACATCACTGAAGAACTCATCAATTATGAATTCAGTGTGAGCGAAAGTATAATCTACCACATCCTCAGAATCATCAGCATCTGTAGTGGCACTGGAGGTACTCAAATGTTGTCCCCTGTCTCCCATCATCGCCTCCGCATAGTCACGTGCCACAACAATGATACGACCCCACTCATCGCAGTTGGGGTATAACATCAATCCCCTTGCAAGCACTTCACTGATGTTCTGCGTAACTCCCCCCTGTTAACAAAAGGTTCAATATATTAACAGTTGTTATAAATTCATTTATCACTTTCTAAAAATGTAACACACATATAAAATTCTTACCGAGTGAGGTGCGACATAGCCTGGATGGTACCGTGGGGGTGGTGGATGTGTGATGTGTCTGACTGCTCTCTCCCAGTACCACTCCCGGTGGCAGAGAACTGGTGGATGTGATCCAAGCATTGGTCCCAACGCTCGATATAAGTCTTGTGAAAAACCATCCAATTAACATCTTGTCTACCTCTCCTGTTTACCCGGTCGATGGCCTCCACATCAGATGGAATGTCCTGATGCCATCCAAATTGACGTGCGACTCGATGTGGCACATGCATCTCCACAATATCAAAGCATATGAGTGGCACCCTAGCCGTCCACAACTCCATATGATCCATACATGCAGGTGGTAGTGTCTCATATGTGGAAGCATAAGGCTGCCATATGACCTACCAAAAATTAAATTTGTAATTAGTGTCACAATCAACATGTTCCTGTATGATGTGTGAAATATAATATTAATTGTATACTCACTTGCGACCCTAGCTGATAATCCAGTTGTCCCCTATAGTATATGAGAACATGTGCATTTTCATCAAACCTCTGAGTCACCTTCCACCTGAAATAACAAATCCAAACAAGTCTTATTTTCTGTGAATTGACGAAAGAAGATGAAAATAAAAAACATTACCTTGCTCCCAATGGTCGATCTCCAAGAGCAAAATCTGGATCATGTAAGTCCGGTCGTCCCACGTGTAATCTCTCCCACGACCATAGTTGCGTCAGAAAAAAATCATAAGTGAGACTGATAAAAAAGTGAGTAATATAATGAAGAAAAATTAGGGTTTTCATCTTACTTGTAGTAGAGAATAAAAACCATGAGATCCTTCCGACATCTTCTCTCCAAGCACACTACCCCTGTACAACGCTCTATACAAGTGGGCTAAAGCAGCTGCACCCCAGGAATATCGGCCAGCATCCTCAAGATCTCCAAGCAAATAAAGGTTGCACGCATGTATCTTATTTCCTGTGCCATCAGCGAAGATGATCGATCCAAACACAAATAAGAGGTATGCACGTGCATACTGCTGGAGGATATCGTCATCCAAATCAACATCTGGTACGATGCTGAAGGTTTCTTTAAGCCAGGAGAGATAAATTCTTCCACCCTTGATCTTATTTGCAGGGGGCCAACACCTAACAGCTCTCACAAACGCCCACCCAATCATCGCAATCAATGATACCGGTCATGGGCTTCCATCAATGGGAAGTCTAGTCAAAACAGCAACATCCTGAAGTGTGATAGTCATCTAGCCATGTCGCAGATGAAATGTGTTGGTTTCTGGTCTCCATCTCTTAGTCAGTGCTTGTAGAAGTCGATGATCTGATCCGGTATATCCTATCTGTGTCAAATAGTATAACCTTGACACCCTCACGTATGGCTCGATGCGTGGATCCATGACCCAGTGACACAATGCCACCATGTGGATCGTGAACCTCGAGGTGTCGGTCTGTATGAGGAGTTTAATTTTTAATTAAATAATAAAATTCATATATGAATAATTGAACAAGCAAAAAACTGACCAATTTTCATACCTTGCCCTGAAATCTATGACGAGACCTATGAGATCCCTGAAAATACAACAAATCATCAACCATGGGTCCATGCCACTCATGTATGTCCATCACCTATAATTTGAACACAAATCAGATGTACACTCAAATAATTGAACATTCATCATATCATATCAGAATCATATTAAACATTTTTACCAGCATTTGTATTTCTGGTTGGACATTTATTTTTTCTATGACCTTTCTGGTGACATATTGAGCATGTGTATCTTAGGCTAGGATCCCTAGAGTCCATGTGCATACGTCGGCGAGTTGACACGGTGCGCCCCGCTTGTCTCCTAACATTCGGTGGGATGAAGATAGGATCGTTTTCTGTAGGAATCGGCCACTGACTTTTATCATCAACAGAGTGAAATCGGGGTTCATAAGTGTGTCTATATGACTCTGAGGAAAGCCAATGTGACACATATCTCCCAGGACTGATACGAGCATACCCGCAAGCCGCTATAACATGTGCACATGGATAGTGAAACAATCTCGGAACATGACATTGACAATCTACATGGTCAGAATACAAGAAGACAGTGTACATAACCGTATTCTTGTCTTAGACATTGAATTCTGACCTATCAAGCCTTCTTACTAGCATCGCCCTTGCATCATGTGCAATCCTCTCCCAATGTTGGTGCATAGATGACACTTGTTCACCCGACATGCCCTCGGCCATAGGGCTAGTAAACGAGCCTGTAGATACCCCAATTTTGACAGTCCAGAGAGACAGAAATACTTCAAGTAACACACGGAAATATCCCACAGTTGGACATCCAATAGAGAACCAAAGGTTCGGTAAACCGGAAACCCTAACCCTAGCCTAGACCTAAACCTAAACCGGAAACCCTAACCCTAGCCTTGACCTAAACTTAAACCGGAAACCCTAAACCTAGCCTTGACCTGAACCGGAAACCCTAACCCTAGCCTTGACCTAGCCCTAAACCCTAACCCTAACCTAAACCTAAACCTAAAACCTAAATCGGAAACCCTAACTCTAAAAACCCAAAACCCTAGAACCCCAAGTCCCTGGAAAGGGGCGGCTAGCCCTAACTAGCCGCCCCATACCAGGCGGCTAGTTTACACTAGCCGCCCCACTGACCGCCCTCTGGCCGACTTTGAACCAGTCCCCTGGATGGGACATAAAGCAGCATTAAATGCTGATCATTGCGGCGGGTCATGACTTTTAGCCGCCCTCTCTTGGCCGGATCAAACCAAGTAACCGACCCAAGCCACCACTTGTCAGAGATGGGACGTTTGGCAGGTCATGATTGGGGCGGCTACCAGGAAGTAGCCGCCCCATCTTGGGCGGCTAGTTAGCACTAGCCACCCTTCACCTGGTGTCTGACAGAAGAACCAGAGAATTAATGAGGGGTCTAATTGAAGCTGAACCACCCAATTACCCCCGGGATATTTCCCTGCCCCTCTTTTACTATAAATAGAGGGGTCCCAAGCCCAAATACAAAAAAAACAACATCACCAATCCATCAAAGAAACCATTCCACACCAACATCCCACAATTCACATTCCCTTTCCCCACTAGAAATCCCAAGAGAGAGAGAGAGAGAGAGAGAGAGAGAGAGCCCCTTTTGTAAGAGAAATACCCATTTTCCTACATAAAATACCCTCTCATCCCACCCTCCAGAAACCCGGGCTAAACCTAGCTTAGCCTCTGTCCAAAACCAAACCCATTTTCTACCGAAGTTCTGCCCAAACCAACCCAGACCCTGGACGGCTAACCCTAGCTAGCCGCCCCCTGGCCGACGGCTAAACACAACTAGCCGCCCCCCTATCCACACCCCATATCCACACCCCTTTGTCCCAAGACTCCTTTAGTCAAGCCCCGGAAGCAGAATAGGATACTTGTTTTTCACCTCTGTGTACGGCATATCCGTGTCTCAGAGCGGAGACCCCACAAACTCCCCCACGTAGGCGACCAAAACCAAACCCAACCTTTTCCTGCTTTTAGAAAAAGCAGGTGGCGATCACAAAAACCCCTGAATCCTCTTGAGACGCTATCGGGCGCCTCAACCAGGAACGACACCCCTCACCCTTCCGAGAAGACGATCCGACCGAGCCCGCCAGGGCACGCCTCCGATCCGAATCCCCGAAGAACCCCCACGTACGCACGCGCCCCACCCGCGCACCGCCGGGAGTCCTTCCCGACGATACCGACAGAGCCGAGCTTCACCCTGCTCAGGCTCAGCTCGTTTAATTTGAGGCTCGGCTCGGGCTCGGTTACGAGCTTAATTTTCTGTTCAGGCTCAGTTCGTTGGGCTCGTAAAAAGCTCGACAGAAGCTCGGCTCGGCTCGTTTAGGGAAAAAAGTTTCTGTTCACTTCTTTAATTGACAGAAAAGACCCAAAATTCTGTCATATTGATTTAGGGAAAAAAATACGGTGAAGATATACGGATTTCATTCAAATGTTATGATTTAAAAAAAAACTATCTCAAAATGAAACAGAATCACCAAAAAAGAAAACTGAATCACCGATCCAACGCTCGATCACCTCTCAATCCGAACAACCAAAACCATAGTTCATACTCCCTCAGTCACCAAAATCGCATAAAAAACACCGGTTGATCGACACATATCTACAACACTAAATGTTTTGCATTGATGAAAGACCAACAAACACTTATCAAACCCACTCACCGGAGTCCAAGATCTGGTGGGGCGACGAGAGAAACCGATGAAACCGAGCGGAGGAACGACGGCCGTCGGTTCCGCTCACGGCGATGCAGGAAACCAGGAGAGACGGATAGCTACGAGAGAGAGAGAGAGATCATCGAGAGAGGGAGACGGTGTCGCCGTGAGAGGCTTCCGAGAGAGAGAGAGAGATCGCCGAGAGAGGCTTCCGAGAGAGATTGCCGAGAGAGGGAGATGGTGTCGCCGACAGACACAGAGACGGCTAGGGTTTCATTGAGTGAAAGATGAGAGACAAGAGAGAGAAAATCAAATCAAGGTCGGTTGATAAAAGCTGGGTAGTCGGGCTGGGCCTGGGTTAAATGGGCTAAACGTGGGCTAGTGAATGAGGCTCGGCTGAGGCTCGGGCTCGGCACGGGCTCGGCTCGTTTACAAACCGAGCTTTAAAATTTGTTCAAGCTCGGCTCGTTTATCTAATCGAACGAGCCTGAAGAACTTTTACCGAGCCGAGCCCGAGCTGCTCGGCTCGTTTACCAGCCCTACTCGGCCGACTCACGCCTCGTATAAAAATATTCTGACACCCGTATGAATGTCTGTTGTAATATGGCAGTGATTGGCAATCCTCTTACACCTTTCAATACACTGTTCATGCTTTTTGCTCTGTTGGTGGTCATCGTGCCATGACGACGACCATCGTCGTAACAAAGGGCCCATGTTTGTGGAGGGACTTGATCAAACCATGTGCGAGCTTGCGGGGAGGCACTAAGAATCTTTCGCATTTCATCAGCAAATTGATTTGGGCATTTCAATGTGGCAGCCCTCCACACCTGGTCACTCAACTCCTTTGATTTAACATTTTTTTTGAAGTTGTCTATCATGTGTCTCATGCAGAAATGATGGTACCATGTCACATTGCTGGCTGCCTCAATATCTTTCATGCCTGCTATGATGCCCAAATGCCGATTAGATATGACACACATATTGTTTATACAACCAATAGAAAAGAACAAGTTCCAAAGGAAGAAGGTCCAACTGCTTCTGTTCTCAGATTCAACTATAGCAAAGGCTATCGGAAGCAAACCATTTTCTGCATCGCAAACAGTGGCTATGAGGAGATTTCCTTTATATTTTCCATATAGATGTGTTCCATCGATACAAACCAATGGACGACAATGTTTGAAAGCCTCTAAGGCTGGTCCGAATGCCCAAAAAACACGTTGAAACTGTTATTCTCTTGTACAACAGGGCATTCGAAGAACACACATGTTCCTGGATTAGACCTCCTCAGTGCATCAACATATAGAGGCAATTCAGCATATGACTCCTCCCAATTTTCAAATATCCTCTCCATAGCCTTCCATTTGGCACGGTGTGCCTTTGAATATGAAATTGTATAGTGATGATCAGCACGTATCCTGTCCATTATCTCAGTAGGATTGATTCTAAAATTATGACGAATCGTTGGCATAATCAGCTGTGAGATATAATCAGAAGTAAATTGTCTGTGATTTGAACTAAGTAGAGGATCCAAGCATGTATGAGGAACTCTTAAAGTTGAAATCTTAAACATTTCTGAATCACCGACCCTCCTCGCATATAATCTCCAATTACATTCATCGTTTATGCACTGAACGACGTATTTTTCTGCATTTGATTTCACCACCTGACACTTTACACATTTCTTTATGCTCCAAGTTCAGACAGCATTAATGAGTGACTTCTTATTCGCGAAAAGCTGACCAACTTGAAGTTCATTACACGAAGAAGATCCGATTTCATAAATGTGTAGATGGACATTTTCTGCTACCGCTTTCTCCATAAGCTCATGTGTAGGATACATTTGAAGAACACTATACTCATGGATGGTAACTGTCTCCACATCATGGTCATCCTCAGTATCAGGTCCTTCAACCCAGTAATCTCCACGATCCTCTTCTCCTTCTTTGGTATCTTCTCCTTCTTTAGTATCCCCTCCTTCAGGATCTTCTTCTCCTCCTCCTTCTTGAACTTCTTGATGTGTTTCATTGTTTACTTGAATTTTAACATTTGTATCATTCCAACCCATGTCATGAAATGGGCACCTATAAATACAAACACACTATGCTTACACATATGAATACCCCCACCAAAAATATTCTATAAATACACAATACTTACACATGTGGTATATTGACACTCCCATGGGCATTGGTCGGTGTTGCATCAATCAAATCTTCTTGGGTACACGGAACGAACAACGACCGTGAAGGTTGATATGGATCACGAACAATGGAGGGATATGAACCTTCTACATCATAATTCATCGCACCACGACCTCTTTGTATGATCTCTTCCTTCTCTAACCATATTTGAATGACATGCACGTATTTTGGGTACAACATTATCATCGCTTTCACACCCATATCATCTTCGAGAGGGGCACCTAAACTCTTTCCATCGTGAGTGGGATGCACAGCACTCATGGACAATTTGTAACGACTTGGATCGGTCTCCGTCAAATGGTGCATCATTTGGAGTAAATCGACATAAGAGATCCTCTTATTTATGATGGTGGTTTTTCTGGTACCACCTTCATAAAATGAAGTATCTTCACGTTGAACAATCCTCCTGTTAAAAGAGTACATCAACGGAATATCGGATTTCTTTACCATCTAAACCATAAACTATTCAACTTAGTAAATATAATTCTAAATTGATAAAAAGAAATTCATCCAACCCCTACATATTAAACACTATAACATTCATGCAACACATACAAAGTATATTTCCTAAATGGCCTTCGAATTTTTTAAAATGTTTTCTAAGAGGCCATCTTATTTTTTTCGAAGGCATTTGAATTTTTTTAAAAGTTTTTATATGACAATCAAATTTTTTAAGATTTAAAAGTTTTTTTTTCACAAATAGGAAATTTTAAATAAATTAAAAATATATATATATTTAATTTAACTAAACATTATACATTACCCATGCCAATAATAAATAAATTCAACATTCAACATTTAGGGTTTTGATAAAAAAACCAAAAATTTATCAATAAAATCAAAACAATTGATAAATAAATAAATAAATTCAAGAACATTTAGGGTTTTGATGTTTACCTTTAGATTAGAAGTTCTTTAAGTGAAAATCTAGTTTTTCGGGCTTGGCAGGGAGTGGGTGGATGAAAGAGGGAAAAAGGGGGTGAATATTGGAGTTTCTTACGGGACAGAGGGTATAAATGCCGCGACCTAGAAATGGCATGTATATATGCTGTTTCCAGGGACGACATGTATACATGCCGTCTCCTGGGGACGGCATGTATACATGCCGTCTCCTGGGCATTTTTCCCTCCCCAGGCCTCGTTTGTTTAAAAAAATTAAACACTGGAGACGGATTATATATAATCCGTCTCCAGTGTAATCTCTCACCGGGGCTAGTTTTTGCTAATATTCGAGGGGTGGGCTATTTTTGCGAATATTCATTTTCCTGGGGTTAAAAGTGCTAATTACCCAATATCCTCTATGATGAAGAAAAAGGTGCCCTTTTATGCTGCCATGAATATTTTCTTACTTCTAATTGATATTAGTTATTCCCAAACCATGATATGTACTTGGTAATTGCATGTCATTTTAAGTCAACTTTTCATTTGAATAAAATAATTATAGTTTAAGCCACATACTAAACAATAAAATTTCTCTAGGGAAACCTCTGTTTATTTCACACAATCTACCAAGTCTTCTATCATGATACAAGGGAAGTAGAGATTACTTTTTCAGTATATAAAGTTGATGTGTTATCTATGACAGTATCTTTTTGGGATTATCTTTCTAGTAAGTAGTATTTGGGGGGATTGCAATGCCCACATCTATCACAATTTTGACTTTTATGTTTTGATACTTGGGCTTCGTTTGAACTTCTTTACCTATATTATCATATATGTGCCAGTTAAATATTTTTGGCTTTATATTTCTCCATACAAAGCATAGGTGTCTAGGCATTGTTTAAGATTGATTTGCAGGTTTAAAATGAAAATCTCATTTGATTGGAAGGCCTTCTAATGGAGGGTGAAAGGGCTGTGATGTGCTTTTTACAGTGTTGTATGAGTGTTCATTTATTTATGCTCAATATTTGGTGAAATTGTTACTCCTGAGAAACTAAAAGATAACCACACTAGATAAACTCGTGAGAATTAAAGGACTTGAGCCAAATTGAGGACAGGGTACATGATAGATGAATCAGTTACTAAATGATTGGTCAATCAACATAAGATGAATAATATATATAATTTTATACCATGTTTCATCGGGCGTTCTTATTAAGTGGACAAAAGGATTTGCAATTGATGACACAGTGAGTTGGGATTTGTCTGTGAATAATTGGTTGTTGTTGTTCTTATATGACATGCTGTTAGTAAATTGGTATTATTAATGGTTAAATGATCTCTATATTGGTCTTTGTTCTCCATCAAATTATTTCGGGCTACCAAGTACATGAAAATATAGCCTTATAAGATGCCAATTTCTTTTATGCTCAAGGTTTTCGGGGTAAATTCTCTCCCTACTAACTGAACCTAGTCATTCCATTCCTCTCTTGATTTAGCAGCTGCTTGAGTAGTCCACCCTTTTAGAGATCTTCTGTCCATCCTATTTATCTTTTTTACTCAGAATTGCAGTTCCTTAATCAGTCAAATCCGATTATTATAAGAAATTTTTTTGTGGGTTGGCCGAAAGATGACTGTCTCAGGGGTCCAGTAGATGAATCAGGTACAAAATTAATGATTGGTCAATCAACATAAGATGAATAATACAATTTTTATACCATGTACAAGAATATAATTGCCAAGTTAAAATACAACAAGAAAAATGTATGTTGATGGTTATAGAGGACAATTGATGATGTTTGAGGAGTTGGAGGGTTTGAATGTTGTCACATTGGATAAGATGATGTATCTTGTGGCGGGTAAGTCTGGGTTGTTTATGAGTCTATTAATGACGTCTTCACTAGTCAATGAGTCGTCTGATCTTTATTTTTTGTTGTTCTTTAAATGTTATTATTTTGTCTTCAGTTCTTTTTTTTTCATATTTTGCTGAATTTTGTGTTTTCTTTTTGCTGCAGACAGGTGTTAATGAAAGTTCAACATGAAAATTTAGTCCCTTTCATTGCGTATTGCGATGATGGTGTTAAAAGGGCTCTAATCTACGAGTATATGTTTGGAGCAAACCTAAAAATTTATGACTTCAGTTCTATTTTTTTAGTCCTCTTATGTACTACCATTTGAGCGTGTTTGTTTTTGTTATTGTTATGAATTATGTTTTTTTTATAAAACTGTTGAAGTATTCCATTTGCTTTTTTTATAGTCATTAATTACGTGGATGGAATAGGCACATGTTTATATTACTTTTCATTCATCATTTATCACCACTACTATATTGTTTCATAAAACATGTTATATATGAAAGCTTACTAAAATCTACATAAAACAGCAATAAGCAAATGGAAAGAAAAGAAAAAAAAAAAAAAGAACATTTTGCGATGGCTAACTTTTCCGTCGCAAAAGATACAGTTTATATATCATTGTAAAAAAAAAGCTTTTGTGACAGTTTATTTGCGACGGTTAAAAACCGCCGCACATACCCAAAATATCTTTTGCGTCGGTGTTTGAAACGACGGGACACAAACCATCGCAGAACCATCGCAAATACGTTTTGCGACGGTTTTGTGACTTTTTGCGACGGATTTAACCCGTCGCAAATACCCATTTTTCTTGTAGTGTCCACAAAATTATTCCTCCTAAAATAGCTCACAGTAATCTTTTTATTTCAAATTTTATTTTCTCATAACCGAAGTTGAAGGTCTGCGGCTGGTGGCAGCGCCAGATACAATGACTTCATGAGCAAGTCAATCTGTTCTGCAATAGATCTCGCCTTCCCCTCCAAAAAAGACAGGTTCAACAACAAAATTTGACCCAAATTTTTATTATATCATTCTTTTCCAATCTCTCTTTAAAATCACCTCATTAAACACAGTGTCTGAATTTCGCAGAACCAACTTTGATTTATTTTTTGTTTTAGGCCTGCAAAATGGAGGGCTTATGATCTGAATTTGGAAAATAAACAAAAGCCAAGTGAGTGGCCTTTCTTTAACTGCCCTACAAAAGATTTCTCTGCACTCGACAGCTGTTCTGTTCTCTTTCCCCCCATATAATAACTTTTTTTCACTTTAATGTGACCAGCCACATGAAAACAGCAGGTGCTCCAGATTTTTGAAATTTTTTATAAAAACTTGAGTAAAAGAAATGCTTGGGAAATATTTTAGAAGTCCATGCTGTGGTTTTTAATATGATATATTGATGATTTTCCTTTATTCAGGAAAGAATGCAGAAGAGACGTCTTGTCCATACACACAAACTAGGGTAAATCCATTGGCAGGTTTATGTATATTTTTTTACAATTTTTTTGAAATATGTTGTAATCTTTTAAAGAAAGAAAAATAGTTTTGTAATCCCAGACATTGATTAAACTTGCCAACACAGACATTGTCTTATATGATTTCTATCATGTTCTACCATGGCCTCAGTTCCACATCTTCAGTTATCATTTATAAGGATGGTAAGGATCAACAAATATTTATTATCCAAGTTTGATGGATCTATAGTGTTTGTGGTTTTTCTTATTTCTTTCCAGAATTGGAAGTATCTGTTTTATGTTACCGAATTCTTGATAATTTTTTTCATTGGTTGCCATGTGAGATCTGTTGTTGATGTGTTGCTTCAGATTATGTGATCCCCAAAGGATGCTTCATAGTACAATTCCTCTCAGTAGTTCCCTTGGATGAGACCTTATACAATGGAGCTGTGAACTTCAATCCTTGGAGACAGATGAACCCTGATAACAAGGTTTGTATTTCCAGTTAAATATAAAGAGTGCTATTCAGAAATATTTTTTTCATAGATAGATAAACTCCGTAGATAGGTATCAATAATGCATTTAATGTTTATTTTTGTACATCAGTCCAGAGCACCAACATACTATCCATTTGCAATTGGCATGTGATGTACACTGTTGGATATATGATCCAAATTATATATCAAATATAAATATAAATCATCAATTTCTGAAAATTATTTCTAACACATACAATTCCTTATTACATACAGATATTCTTGTGTATGCATGCATGTGTATATCTAGGCATACTGAAGACCATCCTCACCTACAAGGGAATATGCATCCATACATCCATGTAAACATGCACATGTGATGAAAAAGATCATTGAGGTTATCTTGTCAAGTGGAACTGAACTAGAAGTAGACAAGTAAATTTTTTTTTTCCAAATAATTTATGTCTAGCCTTTTTATATGATATCATTGATAGGCCCTCGTCTCACATTTTATTATGTTTGCCCCTTTCCTGCATCATTTGCAATTTTGCATGACTCTTACTCCTCATGCTGCACCATGATTCTCCACCTCTTTGGAGATGTGTTAGAGCTATTTGAAGATGTTTGTGTTGGTAATTTATAAGTAAAACTGTGTTTTTCCATTTTTCTAGTTTCATCATCATCTGCAATAGGGGCTTAAAGCCTAATGTTTTGGATCTACTATCTGAGTAGTATTTGCTATAAAGTCTTGTCATGTGTCCTTTCTGCAACTAATTTATTGATTGTGTAAAGTTACCAGAATTTGACAACAGGTTTAATCCTTTCAAATTATGAAGAAATCATAATAAAATTATAAGTGGCCACTTGAAAGATTAGAGTAGGGGCTGCTGTTAATTGGGCTTGAATCCTTGTTTTTGTCTTCCCTTTTATTTCTCTTTTACTTCATTTCATCTTTCACTTACCTTATTCTTCTAATCTTGTATGACGCTGTTGTATTTTTTGTTCAGACAACAGTACAAATTTATGTTGATATTATAATATAACTATTAAATTATCTATCAACTTACAGGTACCTCTATCTCTCTTCGTAAAGTTTGTGGCCTCTGTAATATTCCAACAATTGAATATGATTACACATTGGACTTCGATCTTGGCTGCTGCAGTTGGTGAATGAAGGTAAATTTTAATTTCAGAATTTTCAAATTATGTGTTCAAATTTTTCTTCCTATCAAAGATATTATAATAATTTATAATGTATACAAGTAGTTTTTATTAAAAATTTGGATTGTTTTTATTATTATTGTCATTAATAAACATTTATTTAATTGTAAAATAAAAACTTTAAAAAAATATTTCTATGAAACTGTGACCTTCTCCTACAAAGAGGGAAAGATCAAAAAAAAATTTTAATTAAATTTATATACCTTTAGCTGTGAAAATACAGGTTTTTTCTACACAGCTAATGCCCTATTTTCTTGTAGGTCACATTCATATATTGGTTATAACTATATATGGTGCATTAAATGTATATAAATGGTATGAACTGAGTGTATGTCCATTATTTGGTGCAAGCTGAGTATACATCCTTCATTGGTCCATACATACAAAGGTGTTTGGTGGTTCAAGCACCTGAAAGCCTTGCCAAACAGAGTGTGAGGAACCAATTAACAGTAATTACTGATGCACTAGATGATGATCAGTCACCTCACACCACATATACAACCTGTACATCGATGTATACAGGAAGCCAAGGACGATGGTGCTGTAAAACTTTAGTTTTGAATGTATAAGCCCAATATGGACCTTGACACCATATTATAAGGAAATTAAACCTTTTTAAAAAAGAAAATGAAAAAAAGAAAATGATTAAGAGTCTCATATGCAGTCCAGCAGACAGGCCCCGCGCGCGCGCACACACACATATTAAACAATAATCATTTCGATTAGCGCAGAACTAAATCACGATGAACGAGAGAGACTAATTAAAATATTACACGAGTATAAAGACGTCTTTGCATGGTCTTACAAAGACATGCCTAGGCTCGATACCTCGTTAGTCGAACATCAGTTAATCATAGAACCAAACGCAAAACCAGTCAAACAAAAGCTGAGGCGCCTCCATCCCGAAGTGGCTCTAAAAATCAAGGATGAGGTGGACAAACTCCACCAGGCTAAATTTATCCGGGTGGTCTTATACCCAAAGTGGATAGCAAATATTGTTCCAGTGTCAAAAAAAGATGGAAAGATTTGAATATGCATCGACTTCAGGGACCTCAACCGAGCGTGCCCAAAAGATGACTTCCCACTCCCACACATCGACCTCCTTGTCGACAACACTGCAGGATATGAGATGCTCTCGTTCATGGATGGCTTTTCTGGATACAACCAGATCCGGCTGGCAGAAAAAGACCAAGAAAAGACCTCCTTCACCACACCCTGGGGAACCTACTGCTACATAGTGATGCCTTTCGGGCTCAAAAATGCAGGGGCAACCTATCAAAGGGCAATGACCTCAATATTCCATGATATGATGCACAAGCTAGTAGAAGTATATGTGGATGACATCTTGGTTAAATCTAGAACTCGAATAGGACACGCAGAAATACTTAGGCAAGTACTGCAAAGATGCAGGGAATATTCACTTAAGATGAACCCAAAGAAATGTCGTTTCGGTGTCTCCTCGGGAAGACTCTTGGGATTCATGGTAAGTAAACGGGGGATAGAAATAGACCCGACCAAGGCAAAAGCCATTGCCCAAATGCCCCCACCCAAGAACCTAAAAGAACTAAGAGGGCTTATAGGAAGGTTGCAGTTTATTAGGAGATTTATTTCTCAACATGCTGAACGATGTCGCCCCTTTTACAAACTACTAAAAGGGGGAGTCCGGTTTAATTGGGATGGTGAATGCCAAAAGGCCTTTGATAATTTAAAAGAATACCTTCTTAAACCACCAGTTCTTTCGGCCCCGGTACCCGGGCGCCCCCTACTCCTCTATATAGCTGCAACTAAAGAAGCCATTGGTGCGGTACTTGCACAACACGACGACATAGGAAGAAAGGAAAAGGCCATTTACTACTTGAGTAAAACCCTGATTGAATACGAAAAAGCCTACCCTCCTACAGAAAAAACTTGTCTAGCATTAGTATGGGCTTCCCAAAAATTACGACATTACTTTCTCGCCCACAAAGTCAAATACTTTGCCAAAATAGACCCAGTAAGGTTCTTATTCGAGAAAGCCATATTGACGGGACGCTTAGCCCGATGGCAAGTACAGTTAAACGAGTTTGACGTCACGTACGCCACTCAAAAATCCGTCAAAGGACAAGCCATCGCTGATCACCTCGCTCAACTACCTCTCCCCAATTACGAACCAGTAAAAACGGACTTCCCGGACGAAGAAATATTTGCGCTTATTGAAGAGAAAAGTAGAGAGACATGGACGCTATACTTCGACGGAGCAGTCAACCAAAAGGGAAAGGGAATAGGGATAGCACTAATCTCTCCCGAAGGCGTCATTATCCCACAAGCGTTTCAGCTTACGTTCAGAGCCACCAACAATATTGCTGAATACGAGGCCCTGATAGCAGGTTTGAAGGCAGCCCTAGCCTTAGGAGCTAAAAATTTAGACATCATTGGAGACTCCCTCTTAGTGATCCGCCAAACTCTTAAAAAATATCAGACTAGAGACCCAAAGCTGAAGCCATACAGAGAACTAGCCATAGTCCTGTTAAAACAATTCCGTGAGGTCACTCACATTTTCACACCCCGGACTGGCAATATTCTTGCGATTCTCTAGCCTCCCTAGCCTCATCACTCGCCTTCCCTTTATCTAGGACATCTGAAACAGTCACTATTCAGAGACTGGAAACACCTGCCACCGAACTCAGTGACCCTAAAACTCAAAATCTCCTAAAAACGAACCAGGCCAGCAAAAATACTGGTATCACGGAAATCCTAACTATTGAACCAGGAAATATGGACGACGGAAACCCATGGTACTTTGATATTAAAAACTACCTTAGAGACGCTTCATTCCCAAGCTATGCTACCAACGACGACCAGAAAATAGTTAAAAGGATAGCAATCAAATACTGCCTCCGAGGGGGTATACTCTTCCGAGCCTCTTTCAACGGAGAACTACTCAGATGCCTGGACGACGAAGAAGCATACACCATTGTAGAAGAAGCTCACTCTGGAGTATGCGGAGGGCACGTCAACGCCCAGATGCTAGCAAAGAAGGTACTAAGAATGGGCTACTATTGGCCCACGCTCGAAGGAGACTGTAACAAATACGTTAAGCGTTGTATCCAATGTCAAACCCATGCCAACAAAATACACGCACCAGCATCTTCTTTACATCCCATGACATCACCATGGCCCTTCTCCATGTGGGCATTAGACATAATAGGACCATTCCGGGACACTATAGAAAACACCACCCAAAAAGCCTTCATCCTCACCGCCACGGAATATTTTACCAAATGGGCTGAGGCCGAGTCCTACGTAGTAATTAAAAGCTCTACCCTGTCTCGTTTTGTCCGCACTCACATCCTGGCACGGTTCGGCACCCCCAAAGTAATCATAACTGACAATGGCCCCCAGTTCATCTCCCAAGAGTTCCAAGACCTATGCGATAAACATCATATAGAACTTCATCATTCCACGCCATACTACCCACAGGGGAACGGACAAGCAGAGGCCACCAACAAAACCTTACTCAAAATTATAAAGAAAACAGTAGAAACCCACAAGGCTACCGATTGGCCTGATAAACTGGTAGATGCCCTCTGGGCATACCGAACCTCCATTAGAACGCCCACTGGTCAAACCCCCTATTCACTCACATTTGGGACCGAAGCAGTAGTACCTTACGAAATTCTCGTCCCATCCTTAAGAATAGTACTAGAAGAAGATCTCCAAATTGAGGAAAAGAGGGAGGCACTCCTACTACGCCTCGAACTACTGGACGAGAAGAGATTAAGAGCGGCAGACCATGCCCAGGCCTACCAAAGAAGGGTGGCAAGGGCATTTGAAAAGAAGGTGATAAAAAGAAAATTCGAAATCGGGGAATTAGTACTTAAGCAAATCATGCCATCAAGACAGCCTCACCCGAGAGGAAAGCTGCAACCCACATGGGAGGGACCCTATGTGATCACCCATGCCTATTCCGGGAATGCCTACCGCCTGGTAGATGCCGAAGGAGTCGAGGTTCCAGGTTCGTGGAATGCACTTTATCTAAAGAAATTCCATGCATGAAAAGCTTTCAATACTTAAGAACTATTATTCTTCCTTCCTGCGATTTCCAGCGTTTAGTACTTGATGATAGAATTGTAAGACTCTCAAAGATAAACTCGTATCTATTTGAACACGTTTCCGCCAAATCATGTCATTCCCTTCACACACGTATAACTGGACTAGATTTGCCTGATAGAAGAAAAATTGCCTACCCCGTAGACTGGGACAATTTAAAAACTCCCCAAAGCAAAATGTCCCTTATTTCCGCCCCGCTCGTATTAACCCTAGGTCAAAATGAGGAGTTACCCGGACCTAGCATATGTCCCAAAAACTGGCTCTGGCACTATATAAACACTTCTAGAGGGGAAGCATGAAAAGAATCGGGGTGAAAAACAGAAGAGCCCCCCCCCCTCAAATCAAATCAAACAAAAAAAAAAAAAGAAAAAGAGAAAATCAGGCAAGGAGAGGCCAAACACCCAAGTGAACGGGTTAAACTCTCTATTTAGCAGGCTTTCACGCCTTTACGCACGGTATACGCTAAACAACGGCTATACCAGTACAGATCCAAACAACGGACTGTACCTTTCCACCCAAAAATAAAGAAGTGGTAAAAAGAAGAAAGCCAGAGGGACCTAGGAAGTAAGACATGTGCTAGACTGGGACAATTCTAAAATATTGCCCGAAAGGAAGATATTACTCTTACCTCATTCACCCTCTCCCCTTTTTATTTTTTTTGCAATGGGGGTTCAAAATTGAGCTATGTCCACTGGGAAAAGCGAAATTTTGACCAAGGGTAGATCACGTCCAGGTTTACACCTACACACACACTCACACGAGTTCATTTAGAAACTTGCCTATCCAAAGGAAGCTTATTTGACTTGACTCTTGGTACATTCATGGATTTTTCAGCATGTTTAGAATAATACGATTAAGCATTTGAGAACCATGAACCTAGGAAAATCGACGCCTAAGGCTTATACCTCTCAAATACAATCCTGGTTTGGACATAAGTGACCACAAGGGCTCCTCCACGGGGACTTGATGGCGTCTTTTACTTATGAAAATCAAGAACATTGCCCTCTCACCTAAAAAAGTCATTGAAGAACTAAAATGCCCCCTTATGCCACTTATACTTACGCATAAGCTTGCATTTTCCTTTTCAAAACACCTTGGCATCTGATTTTCTTGAAACATTAAAGTTAACCCCCCCCCCCGAATATTAGAATTATCCCCACTCATATGAGAATTGTCCCCACAAAATTCAAAATTATCCCCACTCATGTGAGAATTGTCCCCACTCACCTCATGCCCTTCCGCACATGCGTAGAAGAAATCGTCCCCAACTCCTATACATAAGTTCTTCTTCACTCACGCACTTGGAATCCCTTCCTTGCGCACTAAAGCCTGGTCTCCCGCACTTTACTTTCTCGCATTTATATTTCCATTCCGCCTTAAGATGGATTGTAGCCCTTGACAATTCAAGCAAGAAGGGCTCGAAAGTCAGTGCAGGGGCACAATCTGGACAGATTTAACACTTGGTCCATGGAAAGAATGTTTTTATAGGTACTGAAGGTTAGAACGGTCGCAAAACTTTCAGCGCAGCAGCAGACAGGAGCAGCAGGACCAAACTACCCCAGGCAGGGGGCGGCTAAGCTCGACTAGCCGCCCCTCACTGGGCGGCTAGTTTGTACTAGCCGCCCCTCCCCTTTGTTCCAGGTAAGGATGCCCCAGGCAGGGGGCGGCTAAACACAACTAGCCGCCCCTCACTGGGCGGCTAGTTCACACTAGCCGCCCCCTGCCTGCACCTATTCCAGTGCTGTCAGCCTATTTTAATCAAATCTTCGTATCTCCAAATACCTGTTAAGAACATTTCATTCCAAAAATTGCATACACACATTTCATACGCATATACATTCATAAAACCAATATAAATACACTTCGAAAAACAACCATATCTCAAAATCATATGTCCATCCATGAATCAAACCTATGAAACCAAGATTCATCTACACAAACATACATATCCATGAACCATCCATGCTAAACTACTCTAACACATGCATATAAAGGAGAATGATTAAATTGTCCCACCCAAAACCACAAGCATAGACTGTTTTTCTAAAAACTAAAAGAGGGCATAAAAAAGGGAATCTTTTCCTTCGAGACGCTCCAAACCGAAAGTCTTGAGCTATACCTACCGAAATATCACCTAAAACCAAAAAAAAGAAGAAAAGCTTGAATTCATCGCATATATACTATTCTTCTACTTAAAACCAAGACACAAAAAAGCTATACCTCGACGTATCGTCGTCCGCTGGAGGCTGAGTAGGAGGAACGTCCTGACTTGGCTGAGAAGGGAGCGGCGGATGAGGAGAAGACTGAACCTCTGGAGCATCGGGAGCAGCAGGAGTCTCTCGAACCGAAGACGCGGCCCTCGCATATATCCCACGACTCCGAGACGCCGAAGGACGAGAGGCACGGCTAAAGGTGGCCCCGGTAGCCAAGGAAGCCGAGAGAGAATGGTCAGGCTCAAGTGGAAGAAGATCAAGGTCCGCCTCGGTCATAGAGCCCCCTCCAACCAACTTCCCCCTCATAGTGGCCTCCCAGAGACGGACCTGCTGCATGTCTCTGTCTCTCCTCTCCAATCTCTGTCGGAGGTGACTCTCTGTCCCTCTGGCCCGATCCTCAGCAACCCTCAACCTCTCCAACTCCCGTGCCCTCGCCTCCGACGCCCTGAGTGCCTCTCGGTCCCTATCCCCGGCCGCCTGGAGAGAACGAACCAGGTCTCCCATCAAACCTCCGGGAACACCCGCCGAAGCCTCCAACTCCGACACCCTCATCTGGAGGGAGTCCCTCTCACGGCCTAGGGTAATGAACCCCTCCTCCCTCGAGGCTATCATGGACCTCAGCCGGTCCGCCTCCTCCTCAGCCCGGGAAGCCCTGCCCCTCGCCTGGCCCAACTCCATCCTTGTGGCCACCAACTCACTTCGGGCCACATCCAATTCCCTCGTCAGTTCGAGCTCCTGCTCGGAAACCACGGAAGGAGGAGGGACGGAAGAAGAAGAAGCGCCATCAGCCTCGCTCTCGACAGAGCATCCACCTGAGCCTCAAGGACCCGGACCTGGTCCTGCAAGCGTCCTCTCTGTGCCCGCAAGGCCTCTATCTGTCTGGCCCGCGCTTGGAGGTGCTCATTGGCGGTCTTGAGCCTCTTCTCCATCTCATTCAACTCAACCTACAAAAAGAAATACCATTCAGAAGATGCTCAAGCAAAAGAGAACGAGGAAAGGAAAAGGATTTTTCAACTTACATAAGCGTCCGGGATCTCCTCCTCCATCGTCCCGAGGATATCCGCATACTCCCGACGATACCAAGCTAGGTATTCGTCACTCGAAGTCACCTCAGGACGACGCTCCACCAAGACACCTCGACTCATCCATCCCGCCACATACGTCGCGTAATTCCTCGGGAGATTCGTGTCCCGAGGAATCCCGGCCACCGGAATCGAAGGGCGCCGCGGAAGAGGATCGGGCACCCACTGATGGTACCCAAGCTGGCGGACGACCCGGCTGATCGCATGGAACACGACCTCATTGAAGTAGATCAGCCAGACGTCTCGCGCCAGGGCCTCGGGAACCTCCTCCGAGTAAGGCCTCCACGTCATCTAAGAAAGCATCGAAAGATAGGAAGAGCGCTTAGTCAAAAGAAAACCAAGTACAAGCCAAAGAGATTCAAAGAAAACTCATACCTCTTCCTCCGACAAAACGCGGAAGGCCTCTCGGAATTGGGCGAGGCGGTGCAAGCGGGAAGATCCCCGGGGTTCCCATCTCATGGCCCAAGGGAGGGCATGATCGAACGGAGCCAAAGTCGGGCGATCGATGGCGAAGTGCTCGTACCCGAAGATCTGACAAAGCGAGAGGAAAACCATCACGATCAAAGTGAACTGAACTAAAAAAGACATTTACCAATCACTTACACATACCTGAAGAAATGGCGCAAAGCCGCCAAGGTTCTTTCCCCCGGCCCTCTTAACTTTCTTCGAGAGCTCCGCAAAGAGATGGGCAAGCATCGCCGCTCCCCAAGCATAGCGCCCCATGCCCTCCAAGTCCCGCATCAGTAGAAGGGAATGAGAGGAGACCTTATCAGAGGCCGTCGAGAAAAGGACCCGGCCAAAGAAGTAGAGGAAGAACGCTCTCAACTCCCTCCGTGCCCTCTGTGGGCACGCAGCCGCCTCTCTCGCCTCGATCATCACCCGCCGCCTCTCGAAGCTAGCTGCAGCTTCGCCCTTCTGGCGCTCTGTAAAGGAACCGAGGCCGTACTGCCCCGAAAGCCGCCCCAAAGGGATCCGGTTCAGCGTCCGCTCCCGCTCCACGAACTCCCATTCCCCGATCAACTCTCGGAAAAGCCCCCTGTAGTCAGCTAGGGTGGCCGCGATCACTGCCTCCCCCAGAACCGGAAGGCCGGTGATCCGATAGACGTCCTCGAGCGTCGGCATGACAGCACCGGTAGGGAGGATGAACGTGCAACTCTCCGGATCCCATCTCTCCGCCAAGGCCTCCACATATGGACGGTGGACGTGGAATGGCTCGATCAGAAAAAGGAACGGAAGCCCGCTCCATCCACCAAACTCCTCTCCTCCTGCCCCAAGGCGTCGTACCATCTCTTCGTCCCGTGCCATAAAGCCCGGATACGATTCGGCCTCTACAAAACAAACGAAGGGAACATGGGTTAGTTTAAAAGCGAGCGAGAGGTAAGAGTCCAAATCTACGAAATCATTTTAAACCATGCTTAGCGAAATCAAAACTCCCACATGCTAAAAGAAAAGGAACAAAAGCATGAAAGTAAGAAACTACACTCCTCATATGATCACGCATGCTAGACAAATATCAAACACATCCCACCGTGGTCACCACTCACACACTTTCTTACATCAAGCCTATCAAACACACCTAAGCAATACAGCAATATAGAACTCGAACCCATGAAATGCATGCATACACTCCCTCATGCCCTACCACGATCAAACACGTACGAAATCACATACACATAGAAAAGTATCGCATGCAAGCATATTAGCTATATCATTTCTCTCTCCTTTACATGCATATACAAACATGGATATATATATAGAAATTGTCCCCCTCCCTATAAAAACAAACCCATCTCAGCATGCTTACACATCCCACCATGATTAACTTATACACAAGCATGCCTATTTAAAACACACATACAAGTATAATACACATATACACCTGTTCATACCACCAAACACATGCATATACACCAAAATAAAAGGCTAAGACTAAAGGATTAGGAACATACCACGGCCCGTGTGGACCCAGGAGCGTCCACCTCGGCCTCGTCGGGATCGTCCATCCCGTCGTCATCCTCCTCCTCATCCTCCTCAAACACGGCCTCCTCGGCCTCAGCCCCAACACCCACACCGGCCTCAGCGGCCCCAGTGCCCATACCCTCGGCCTCCCCGGCCCCGTCCCTAGCCTCTCCTATCCCCTCCACCCTCCCCACGCCGGAGATAAACTCCGCAAAGGCCCCCATAGCCCTACTCTCCTCCTCCTCAGCCCTGGCCTCTGTGGCCTCCCCATCCAACGACGCCCTCACCCCTCGCTAACTCCCTCGACCCCTACCCCCTCGGTTGCACCCTCAATCGATCCTCCAACCCCCGGAACCACCTCCTCGGCCACCACCGGTCGATCCCCACGCCTCCTCTTGCGTATATAGCCTATCACACTCCCCCTACCTCCGGGACAGCCCCCGAAGGCAAATCCCCGACCTCACCCACGCCAATATCCACCGGCGGCACCTCCGTCGTACCCATACCCTCCCCCACGGCCTCGACCTCCGGCCTATCGCTCTCCGATGATGAAGAGCTCGGGCTACGCTCTCCACGAGCCACCCGTGGTCGTTTCCCCCTCGAAGCAATCGCCTTCGACCTCGTCATCTCCTCGGTTTGAAAAGAAAAGGAGAACCCAAACTAGGGTTTCGAAATCAAGAGAAAGAGAGAGGATTAAAGACGAAATGGAGGAAGAAAAAGGCAAAGAAATCAGGGTTTTTGGGTTTGAAACCGAAGAAAAGAAGAAGAAGAGGGAGAGAAACCGTTTTAAAAATGGGAAGAGAGAGGGTCTTTTCGGTTATAAGGGACCCAGTCCAGGGGCGGCTACCCGCGAGTAGCCGCCCCCTCTCGGGCGGCTAGTTACAACTAGCCGCCCCTCCCAGTTTTTCTCTTTTACTTAAAAACCCCTTTCCAATCTTTTCAGCCCTAAAATTCAAGGTTCTCCATACCAAAAGCCATGTATTGGCTTATTTCCAGACATTACTTGATCAAACACGACTCTCCCGAAGTTTTGCAACACGCCCAGTACCATTCAGATTCAAATTTCTTCAGTTCTGGTTCTTTTCCAGAGTTCTTATCTCTCGGATGATCCAATTCACCCAAATCAACTTTTACTTGCTTTCTGTCGGTGATATCCCTTCCTTGCTGAGTTTTCCCAAGCACGGGAACGATAGGCACGAGGAAACTGACGCTGGGCTGCTCCGTGCACGATAGCTAAGAACCCCGACCGCGGGTTGGATCACTCACCATTTACTTTTCCCCGCCTTCCACCTGGATCATCTTCTCGGAAAAAAATTCTAAGCCAAGACCTAGCCTCTGACAGCCTAAATCAACTCCCCGAAAAGCACTGTTCATGTTGGCATAACTTCTTGAAGGTCAGGCCGGCCAAAATAGGGGTCTCTTTCCTTATCATCGGTCGAAGTCTTTCTCGCTCCGCGCAAAGACTCCGTCCGATGAGGGACAATTGTAGATACCCCAATTTTGACCGTCCAGAGAGACAGAAATACTTCAAGTAAAACACTGAAATATCCCACAAGTGGACACCAATAGAGAACCAAAGGTTCGGTAAACCGGAAACCCTAACCCTATCCTTGACCTAAACCTAAACAGGAAACCCTAAAACCTTGACCTAACCCCAAACCCTAGCCCGAACCCTAGCCCTAAACCCTAACCCTAGCCTTGACCTAAACCTAAACCGGAAACCCTAGAACCTTGACCTAGCCCTAAACCCTAACCCCAGCCTTGACCTAAACCTAAACCGGAAACCCTAAACCTTGACCTAACCCCAAACCCTAGCCCAAACCCTAAACCTAAGCCAAACCCTAAACCTTGACCTAACCCCAAACCCTAGCCCAAACCCTAAACCTAAGCCAAACCCTAACCCAGACCTAAACCTAAACCTACCCTAAAAACCAAAACCCTGAAAACCTAAGTCCCTGGAAAGGGGCGGCTAGCCCTAACTAGCCGCCCCTCACTGTACACTAGCCGCCCCCCTAACCGCCCCCTGGCCGACTTTGGACCAGTCCCCTGGATGGGACATAAAGCAATATTAAATGCTGATCATTGCGGCGGGTCATGACCTTTAGCCGCCCTCTCTTGGCCGGATCAAACCAAGTAGCCGACCAAAGCCACCGCTTGTCAGAGATGGGACGTTTGGCAGGTCATGATAGGGGCGGCTACCAGGAAGTAGCCGCCCCATCCCGGGCAGCTAGTTAGCACTAGCCGCCCTTCACCTGGTCTCTGACAGAAGAACCAGAGCATTAATGAGAGGTCCAATCGAAGCCAACCCACTCCATTACCCTCGGGATATTTTCCTACCTCTCTTTTACTATAAATAGAGGAGGTCCCAAGCCTTACAACAACATCCACAAATCACCAATTCCTCTTCATCACCAACCCACCATCCCCACTTGTTCAAACCCTTCCACCACTAGAAATCCCAAGAGAGAGAGGGAGAGAGAGAGAGCCCCTTTTGTGAGAGAAACACCCATTCCCCACATAAAATACCCTCTCATCCCACCCTCCATAAACCCAGGCTAAACCCAGCTTAGCCTCTGCCCAAGACCACATAAAATACCCTCCTACCAAAGCCCTGCCCAAATTCCCCCAGACCCTGGACGGCTAACCCTAGCTAGCCGCCCCCTGGCCGACGGCTAAACACAACTAGCCGCCCCCCTATCCACACCCCATATCAACATCCCTTTGACCCATAACTCCTTTAGTCAAGCCCGGAGGCAGAATAGGATTACCTGTTTTTCACCTCTGTGTACGGTATATCCGTGTCTCAGAGCGGAGACCCCACAAACTCCCCACGTAGGCGATCAAATCCGACTCAAACTCTTTCCTGTTTTTAGGAAAAAGCAGGTGGCTATCACAAACCCCCTTGAATCCTCTTGAGCCGCTGTCGGACGCCTCAACCAGGAACGACACCCTCACCCCTTCCGAGAAGACGATCCAACCGAGCCCGCCAGGGCACGCATCCGATCCGAATCCCCGAAGAACCCCCACACACGCGGATTTTTCGACACCGACAGCACCGACCGCACGACCGCATGTAATCGGCTCCCATATATATATATATATATATATATATATATATATATATATATAAGCTAATAATAATAGCTAATAATACATACATATTATATGTAACTAATAATACTGATATACATAGCCAATAATAATGATAATTAATATATTTATAATAGCTAATAATACATAGTTACATACATATCCATGCATATTGAAAATATAATACAAAATAAACCGTTATTGCGCTCCACACAAACTTAACATAACCTACACTAACTCCAAATGGGGCACACCACACAAACCTACTCATCCTACAAGAATATAATGTTCCGCCATAACATCAGACAGGGGTGCATCCCCTACAACCAAAGTCGGCCGTCCCAAAAAAAGAAAAATAAACACAACACAATTTTTTATTTTCTTTTACAATTAATCTCTCTCGGCCGATTGATCGAGACACCATGGACGATGAAGTTCTTCTGAACCGTCGGAGACGAGATTGACGGTGTTGGAGAAAGAGCAGATCCGATCCCATCGGACCTGACGCAGAAGGAGTATGAGTCGTTGACGGAGTACGAGTCGATGAAGCTGGTGATCGACGAGTTCCACCACCATAACATCGACTCCTCCTCTTCGAGCATGGGTGACGACGGGGACTCGAGCAGCAGAGGAATCCTGGAAATGGGCCGACTAGGCCCGCCTAGGCGGCTGATTAGGCCCACGCCGCCTAGGCAGGCTGCCTGGGGCCTAGGCGAGCTCTCTCTCTTCAGATTTTTTAGATGAGTGGGAGGGTTTCTTTCATACCTGGAAAGCTTGAGAACTTGATGAATCATTGAAGAAGAAGACCTCTCTCCTTTTACCTTTTTGTGATGGAATTCTTGACCCCAAGAAGAATCCTTAATATAGTGAAGAGAGAGAGCTCTGTTTTCCCCCCTTTTTATTTGCCTCAATGAAGTCGGTGCTTCTCTTCTTCTCTTAGTAAGGATTTTTTTGTGTGTGATGTCCACATGTAATATTGGCTGTGTATTCACTTTTGGAGTGTATAAAACAAGGTAATGGAGAGAGGGATCCCCTCTTTAAATATATAAACAACTATGTGTGTTTTCCATCAAAACACAACACATCTTATGCATCTTTAAATAGTCAATCCTGATCATCCATTTTGATGGACTCAATAAATTACATAAATGTATCATCATCATAAACTTTTACAAATTGCATTACTTGATCTAGGATTTCAAAACCAAAGTGTGGGAGTTGCAAGACCACATTAAAAAAATCCAACATTCTCCCACTTGGTCTACAACGAACACATCTTTTGAAAATAGACTTTTTTTTTTAAGAAAACAAAATAAATTTTGAAACTTATAAAATAGACTTCTTGGATTTAACATAATTACCAAAATAGGTCGAGTGGCCACTCATTCATTTAGAAAACCTTGATGCAATTTGTGTGTGATGATATGTCCATCATAAAACTTTTACCCAGTCAAGCAATATCATTAATGTAGGACAATAGCCATCCATAAATCACTTAATGGATCAAAGGACAACAAATATGATCACAGCATCAACAACATTACTTTACAAAGCATTTCTTTAGATGCATATTAAGAGGGTTGAATGGAATTATAGCCCTTATATACTATCTGCTATACCATTCAATTGACCCAAGCTTGTTTCACACATGTCCATGTGTGTCCTTCAGATATACTTGCTAGTTCACCACCAAGTGATTACGAGTAATCATGTCAGACTTAATCTGGATAGAAAAGTCTTCCGATCATGGTGCTCAACTAGATCTGTGGCCCAAACCAGCTAGAGTGTCTAATCATAGGGATATTAAAGGTCTGTACCCTTGATAAGTTAGACACCTCTATGAGCATCAATATATTTCAATTCTATTCTTGTTGTCTTATCAGACATATCTATTACCCTTTGGGATATATAAACAACATTTTGTTAGTCAAGCATATCAATAATTATTTATGCATGAAAATATAGATTATACTACATAAACATTTCATCTCCAACTTAAGCATTTAACAAGTCAAAGATGTATACAACAACAAAATATCTTGCATTTATAGAAGTACAATACGTTAAATAACAGTATCAAAACAATTAGATACACCCATATAAACCACATGCTGCTTGAAAACTTTAGGGTTTAAGCCCTTTGTCAATGGATCTGTAAGCGTCATATCTGTGCTTATATGACTAATGGAGACCTCTTGATTCTGGATCTTTTCTCTGACAAAAATTAAACTTGACTGCAATATGCTTAGAAGGACTAGAGCACTTGGTGTTCTTAGCAAAACTGAGTGCAGTTTGATTATCACAATACACAGTGATAGGCCTGTCAATAAAATCTACTATGCACAGTCCAGAAAGAAATTTTCTTAAGCCAATTACTTCTGTAACTGCCTCATAACAAGCCACATATTCTGCTTCCATAGTAGATGAAGCTGTCAAACTCTGTTTAACACTTCGCTAAGTGATTGCAGCGCCTGCAAGCATAATAATATAGCCTGATGTAGACTTCATGTTGTCCTGACAACCTAAGTCTGCATCTGAATAGCCAATCAACTCCAGAGAATCAGCTTTCTTATACACTAGCATGAAATCCTTAGTTCTTTGAAGATATCTCAGAACTTTCTTCGCTGCAACCCAGTGCTCTCATCCAGGATTGTGTTGATATCGTCCTAACATTTCAATAGGAAAACAAATATCAGGACGAGTACACACCTGTGCATACATCAAACTACCAACAACAGATGAATATGGAATATTTTTCATCCGTTGCAACTCTATATCATTCTTGGGTTTAAATTCAACTTATCACCCTTAGATATGGGAGTTTCTCCTGGTGAACAATTTTCCATCCCAAATATTTTAAGGATTTTGCTGATGTAATCCTTTTGAGAAAGTCCAAGGCATTCATTAAATCAATCACGCCGAATTTCAATGCCTAAAGCATAAGATGCCTCACCAAGATCTTTCATCTCAAAAGTCTTTAAAAGAAATATCTTTGTGTCATGGAGCAATTCAAAATCATTAGTGGCCAACAAAATGTCATCAACATAGAGAACCATAAGGATGTATCTGTTCCCACTGACCTTGAGATACACACAATTATCAATAAGATTTTCTTTGAATCCACATTGAGTAACAACTTCATGGAATCGGATGTACCACTGCCTTGAAGCCTGTCGAAGTCCATAAATAGATTTCTTCAACTTGCAAACCAGGTTATCACCTTGTTCAAAACCTTCAGGCTGAGAAATATAATATTTTCATCCAATTGACCATTCAAGAAGGCTGTTTTCACATCCATCTGGTGCAGCTCCAGATTAAAATGTGCCACAAGTGCCATAATGATTCTAAAGGAATTCTTCTAAGAGACCGAAGAATAAGTCTCTTTGAAATCAATACCTTCCACTTGAGTGAACCCTTTAGCCACCAATCTGGCTTTTCTTCTTTTAATTTTTCTTTCTGCAGTTCTTTTGGTCTTAAAGACCCATCGGCTTCCAATTGGCTTCACTTCGCATGGCAAAGGAATCAATTCCCAAACATCATTCTTCTTCATTTATTCTAATTCCTCTTTCATAGCATGTATCCATTCTGTAGAACTCTCACTAGCCACTGCCTGAGAGTAAGAAATGGGATCTTCATCAATAGGAACATCAAAGTCAGTTTCTTGCAAATATACAATGAAGTCATCCGAAATAGTGGATCTTCTGGCTCTATCTGATCTTCTTAATATAGCCGAACCTCTGACACTTGTACTAAGTTTTTCTAATACACCACACCACTTTCAGCAAACAAAACACAAAAACAAACATATACACGCATTGTTATAAGAACTTTTGTCTTTTATTGATTGATCTGTAGACAAACACGAGATCTCTTCACAAGTTAATGCATAGTGTTCTGAATCGAAGAGCAAGAAAACCAAAAACAAACAAAAGAAAAACATTAAAATTCAGATCCAGTCATTAGTTCCACTAAAATTCCATAAAATATTCCTCTTAAAATAGATCACAGTAATCTTTTTATTTCAACTTCTATTTTCTTATAACCGAAGTTGAAGGTCTGCGGCCAGTGGTGGCGCCAGATACAATGTCTTCGTGAGCCAGTAAATCCGTTCTACAACAGCTCTTGCCTTATCCTCCACAAGCGAAGCCACTTCATCCAAGTCCGCGCTCTGCACACCCTCCCCGCAGAGGCACCGCATCAGCGCCGCCTTCACCTCCGCCTCGCGGATCTCCTTTTTTTTTTATTGGTAATCAAAGTGTTGTATTTCTATAAGAAAAATTTACAAATGATCAGTTCAAGCAAAGGGAATGCAGGGGTGAAGAAGAGCTCAAAAAGACCACTAGGAAGGGAGGTGGTCTTCCTTTGTGAACTCCTCTTACCAAGTACATCCATTACAAAAAGAAAGAGATGGGGACAAGAAAACCCTGTTCAGTCCCCTGTACATCCACATATTAGCTGTTTCGTATGTAGCTTTGCATTCGCCTATCTTGTTCAATTGCATCTATCATTTCCTGCCAAAGGTGACTAGGTGTGAGATTAGTTTCCCCCCTTGAAGACTGGTACGCCGCGGCCAAGTCAGCAGGGTTGTTTCCTTCACTATAATGTGTGTAGCTTTCCAGCAGGTGAGCATTCGAAGTCCTTGTTGGATCTTAAGTAATGATCTGAAAACAGACCAAGGAACATTTCCCTTCCCATGAATCCATGTCAGTGCTGTTGTAGAATCAGATTCAATCCACAAGTTTGATGCACCCACGGAAATGCCCATCCAAATACCCCACTCGATAGCTTTCAATTCTAGGAGATTGATTGAGGGGAGGTCAATCTGGCCTGCCAGCCCTGCAATAAAATCAGCCTCGTTATTACGAAGAATAGCCCCATATCCTCCTCTATCGTCAGCAAGGGAGCCGTCAGTATTCAACTTTAGCCACCCTTCCAAGGGAGGGAGCCAAGTGACTGTGATGGTGGTGGGTTGCTTTTCTTTTGCTACAATGCTCATAACTTCAGGTGTGGAGGGAGCTTGAAACACTTTGCATATGGTTCTATCCTTGATGCTGCTCTTCACTCTCTTAAGTAGAAACATTTTATGTTGCTTGGTTCCTCTGAAAATTCTATTGTTTCTCTCAGTCCAAATAAACCAAATGATTGTGGAGATGAGAAGGGGTACTAACTCTTTCTTGAAAGGATCCGTTAAAGAGTTGGTCAGCCATTGAGACAAGGATTCCAGCCTGCAAGGAAGTGCTGATCGGATACCCAAGCCACGGAAAAGCGATGACCAAATGAATCTGGAGTAAGAGCAACCCAAAAAAATATGGTCTGCTTCCTCATTGGCTGAGGTGCATAATGGGCAGGTGATGATTTGGGTTAGCCCTCTTTTATGTAACATTGTAAGTGTTAGACCTGTGTCATTTAGAGTCCTAATTTCGATCGGAGTCGCTAAAATTTTAGTTTTTAGCTACCTTCTGGGGTTTAAGGACTCTGATTGAAGATATAATTGCATATTATGGGTCCTGGTATTGTTTAGTACTGCCCATAAAATTTTCGTTTAATTCCGATAACGTTTTTGGAATTATGCAGTTTTGGATTGGGCATTCGGATTTGATTTTGTTAAAATCCAAGATGAAGAGCTAAAAATCCGATATTATTACGAGATGTTAAGTTTGGAGATAGCTTCCATATAGAAGTGGAATTGGATCAACTGGATTCGTATATTAAAAGTTATGGGTATTTTTCCATGCCCGAAGTTGAGAAATTCAGGCAGCAGCCCTGTAAGATGTTTAGCATAGATTTTGGAATACCTGGAGAGGTTATTTGATCTGGGTGTAAACATGAAAGTTGTAGATAATCGTCTCATATTTCAAATGCCACTGGAATCGTGCAATTCGGAGATGTATTGAGGAAGTTATGGCCGTTTAAGTGAAGGCTGCGCAGAGGTTTTAAGTCCGAGGATGACTTGGTCATTACTCGACCTTTGGTTATTTAACCCCCAAATGTGCACGACTTTGGCTCACTTTTTTCCCCTCTTTTGCTCCTGGTCCAGCCCTTGTGTGTGTTGTGTGGGGGAAGTGATGGTGGTGGAGAAGGAGATCTAAAAGGAGCACAAAAAGGAATGAAAGAAGGTATGTAGAGTTGTTGTTGTGTTGTTGGGATTGTTTCCCCTTCTCTCTTGCTTCCCCTCATTGTTTTCCCTCCCCTTTGGTTTTCAGCCCCCCAAGTGTTTGTTGATATGCCCCAATGATGATGGTGTAGGAGTGGAAGGAAGAGGAGGTCAAGGTGAGTTGTTGTGTGCATGAGTTGTGTTGGTGGTGTGCATTTCCTCCTCTCCTCCTCCTCTAACTCCTCCCTATGGTTTCCATGGCTTTCCCTCCCCCTCTCCTCTGATTTCAGCAAGAAGAGGAGCTCCCAAGGCTGAGGTGGTAGTGACGGTGGAGGCGGTCGAGGTGGAAAAGGCGTGCTTGCGAGCCCCACATCTCCCCCTTCCCTCTCCCTCTCTTTTGGTGAGTTTTCCCCCTTCTTTTTTTGATTTTTTTAGCATATATGGAAGTGTTTGGGGTGTGCATGCCATGTGGTTGAGTTTAGGTGCATGTGGGGGACATGGGTGATGGTTTGGAGGCCTGGGCGCGCGGGTCCGCACGCGCGAGTGCGCACGCGGGCGCGCGCTGAGGCGCGCGCGGGGTGCTGAAACGCGCTGAGGCGCGCTGGGACGCGCGGGAGCGCGTGCGCGCACACGCTGGGGTGCGGGGGCGTGCGCGCGTGCCTGTGCGCGGGTGCGCGCGTCTGCGCGCGGGGCATGCGCGCGGGACGCCCGGGGCTGCGTCCGGGGCTCCGTGTGCGTGCGTGCAGGGCTGCCGGGGCCCGGTTTGGGCATGCTGAGGGTCGGCACCCTCGGGTGGGTGTCCGGGGGGCTCTTGCATGCGTGCGTGCGTGCACGCTTGCGTGCGTTCGAGCCCGTTTGCGTGCGTGTCTAGCCTTAGGCATGCCTAATTGATTGTATGTGTTTGTTTATGGTTATGCTCATCATTTTGATACCCCTTGCCTTGCAGACCTCGTCGGTTGGGATGCGCGACGACCCGGGTATCGGTGAGTGGTTTGATTCCAACCCTTCCAGGAGCGCTCGAGGCACGTAGTCGTGCTTCGCGCTTCCATGGGGCTTTATTTGCACCCTAAATATGTTAGATATCATGCATGCTAGGTTGTATAGCTCGTATATTGTGTAGAACCTCTATTCTACCTTATACTTGCCTATGTATTGTATAGAATATGGCATGACTTAGGTAATATTGTTTGAATTACTACCTTATTATTATTTGAACATATCCAGCATGTTTAACTTGGGTTAATAACGGGTGTATGCGTAATATTCATCGGATTTAGGACTCGAGGGTTTGGTATAGTTGTTGCACCCATCTGTTGGGGCAAAACTACGACCAGCTCGAGAGAGGACGAGGCATTCCCTCTCTCTCGCCCTCCCTCTTTTCGCGAGCCAAGTAAGTAGATGCGGTTCCTACTTTACTCAGGCTTGCTTGGAATTATTGGCATGCACCTGTTGTTGCGCAGATCGCGCTTGACCCTTCCCTTCTAGGTTGGTGTCATCCAACGTATATTAGGTTATAATTTGTGTGTTTACCTGTTTGATGCCATGTATGCATGCTACGTAAGATTTCCCTTGTATAGTTAATTGCATATTATGTATATGCCTATTTGGGCCATGAGCCTTGTTTAATAAGATTAGACAAGTGTATGACCTCCTATGGGGTCATACCATGGCATCGACACTTAGAATAAAATGTCTTCCCCGCATCTGAGTTATGCGCCCTAGAGGGAATTCATGAGAATTCGTTGCGCTTATCGGTTTTGATAACCGGTGACGACGGATCTGATAGGATCATATTCGCGAGTTTAGATTGGTTTCCTCCCTTCGTTGGATCCGTGTAGGGACTTCCTGGTTGAGATAGCCGGCCTGACAGAGGGCTCCCATCCGTAGGTGCTGCCGATGTGTGAGGATGTGCTGATCATGGGAGTATACCAGGTATGGGCTTCCCTGGATATGGGCTACCGGTGGACCAAGGGCGTAGAAACAATCTAGATTCTTCCCAAGAGCCTATGTCACCCCGAGGAGGGGGTGAGGGTGAGGGTGTAGTGGACGGGCGTCTAATGACCGATGATGACAGATCCAAGGGGGATCATTTTCATGAGTGTAGTTTGGTTTCTTTCCTTCGTTGGATCCGCGTAGGGACTTCCTGGTTGAGACAGCCGGCCTGACAGAGGGCTCCCATCCGTAGGTGCTGCCGATGTGTGAGGATGTGCTGACCATGGGAGTATACCAGGTATGGGCTTCCCTGGATACGGGCTACCGGTGGACCAAGGACATAGAAACAATCTATATTCCTCCCAACAGTCCAGGTCACCCGTCGGGGTGAGGGTGTTGGTAAGGGTGTTGTGGGTCGGCGTTGGTTCGATCTGCCAGTTTGTGCAATCTCCCAAGATCCTATGTCACCTGTCGGGGTGAGGGTGAGGGTGTTGGCGTGAGTGGGGTGGGCTCGAGTTGATACTTGACCCATCAGCTGGTATAGATGGTTTTCCCGTGGGGTTCGCGTTGCGAACATGTAAAGGTTCCTCCCAATATCGTCGTATACCGGGGTCCCGATGTGGAAGCTGCCCTGACAGAGGACTCCCACTTATAGGTACTCCCGATGCATTCGGCAGATGTACTGATCAGGGGAGTGTACCAGGTGAGGCTACACGAGGGTGGACCACCGGACGATATTGCGAGCATGAATTATCATTCTCCCCTTCGCCGGATCCGTGTGGATGCTTCCTAGGTACGAGCCGCCGTGGATGGACCCCCACCTGTAGGTACCATCGATGCGCTCGACAGTGTATTGACCGTGGCCGGCTCCAGGTAGAGGCTGCCCAGGAGAGCGCTACCGGATGACGAACGGTGTAGAACTGCAAGTTTTGCCCTCCAAGTCCCTAAGCTCACCCCTGTGGGGGCTAGGGCGAGGGCGAGGTATGGTTGCACCGCCGTGTGACCTTGTTAACCGTTGGGTTTCTACCCATGGTTTCCTTGATAGGAGATTGCCTTAGTATCGAATGTTATGTTGGTGTTTGGTTTCTGACCACTCACTGAGCTTGTAGCTCACCCCTCGCCTATGTTTTTCTCCAGATGACGCTGAGTCGGATCCAAGAGAAGAGCTCCCCTGGCGCAATACGAGTAGGAGACCCGCGTTCGCGTTGGATGTCTTGCGAGTCAGAGGCTATCAGCATTCCCTTGTCATTGTATGTATTATACTTGTGCTTGCGCACGGTATGTAGACTGTTGATGTCTGTTATTGTATATATATATTGGCTCTCACATGACAGTTGATTGTGTACTCTAGTCTGTAATATGTCTTTGAATTACAGACTTAGTCATTTGAGCTTCCGCCATTTGTATATATTTGATGTCAGTTACTTGTTTATTGCCTTTTCTCTTGTGGAGTATTTATTTGACCTCGTGTATGGATTACTGATATCATTTATATATTTGCCACGTCTCGGGGGCGGCCGCCCTGGGGCATGACAGTAAGGATGGGGAGCTTGTTGAGGAAAGCTTGCCAAGTGCATAAACAGTGCTTTGGTGTTCGAAGAGGACGCCATAACCATTTTGTCCATTCATGAAGGGATGATCCTCTATTTTGAACCTCCTTCCATGCCTGTGTGAGCCCCAAGTGACATGTTTTGCAGGGATACCAGTACAAAATATCTGACCCAAGTCCTCCAATTTCAATTTGCTTAATGTCAGCCCAAACTGCATCCAACTTCACTGAGGACCACAATGGTTTCATCCAATGCCCCTGATTTATGAAGGCTGAGATAGTAGCTACCTGAAGAGGGCCCCAATCATAAGACAGTCTACCCAACAATTGCCTCAGACCTTTACCATTGATCCATGGGTCATACCACAAGTTTGTAATTTTTCCTTTGAATAACAGATATCTTGCTTTTGGAATGATCCAATCCCTTTCTTTAATGATAGGACCAAGAGGAAGAGCGGCCTGAAGTAGGCTTAATACTCCAAATGTTCTCTTTTTTCAGATACCTTTCCTGCATTCACCTAACCCACATAGACTTTGTATTCTTCGTGATCTCCCAAAAGCGGACTCCCGCTGCCCCAGCCGTCCAGTCCTTTGTGAGCTTAATATTCAAGCCACCTTCCTCATAAGGTTGGCATATGGTGGCCCAACTAACATGATGAGATTTCATAGATTGAGAATTTCCTTGCCAGAAAAAATCTCGAAGAAGTTTATCTATGGCTTTTTGTGTTTGTCTTGGGATGCAAAAATCGGAGGACCAAAACACATGAAATGAAGATAGGACAGATCGATGTGCCCAGTCCAGGAGGTTATTTTCTTGTGAATCTTGTCGAGGAGAGGAATACATAGACAATTTTTAAGAGAACCATGAAATAATGGAAGGCTGAGATAACGCACTGGGAGAGAGAAAAGTCCAATATTAAGCAGCTGGGCAAACTGTCTGGTGGGGGTCCAACACTTGCAAATATTTGACTCTTGGCAGTGTTGACTTGCAGCCCAGACAGATCGGAAAAAGAGGAGAAGAGTGCTTTTAATGCAAGGGCTGAGGATGGGCTGGTATCAGTGAAGACAAGAAGATCATCAGCAAATCCCAAGTGAGATATATTTAGCTTCCCGCGAGTGAAAAGGCCCAAAGAGCCGTCCTCCACCAAGTGATTTAAATGAGTGGATAGTGATTGAATAACCAAAGTGAACAGAAGCGGTGACAAAGGATCTCCCTGACGAACGCCACAACAGGAAGAGAAGAAACCTTCTGGGAAACCATTGATGAGGATAGAATATCTTGCTGAAGTAATACAGTCCATACATAAATTGATCCAGTGGTCATTGAGCTTACAACTTCTGAGAACCTCTTCAAGGTAGTCCCACCGGATACTATCGAAAGCCTTGCGTAAGTCGACTTTGATGCATGCTCGAGATTTTCCTTGAATGCTTAGATATTTGACAAGTTCGTGAGCAAGCAAGATGTTGTGATGAATTCTTCTTCCTTTGATGAAAGCCGCTTGGTGCTCACTGACGAGGTGAGGGAGGATTGATTGTAGCCTCGTAGCCATGATTTGGTGATGATTTTGTACAATGTGTTGCACAAAGAGATAGGACGATAGCTGTCAATAGCATCAGCATTAAGAGATTTGGTATGAGAGCTATGAAGGAATGACTTACTTGCTTTAGTAGACCACCATTGCAGAAAAAATGTTGTATGGCCCTTACCAAGTCAACATGGATAGTGTCCCAAAATAGCTAAAAGAACCGAGCTGGAAAACCATCAGGACCAGGAGAGCTTAAGGGTTTTAAGCTAAAGATAGCTGTACGAATTTCAGCAGATGAGACAGGGGAGGTAAGAGTGAGATTTTCTTCTTCTGAAATTGTGCCATGGGGGACGAGCTGGGGGATGGGAGTTCCACTGTTCTGATTGAGCAGGTCTAAATAGAAGCCAACAATGTGCTCTTTGATCTCCTTTGGCTAAGTAAGAACAACTCAATCAGGGGAGCGTAGCCTACTAATAGTATTTCGCACCTATAGGGCTTTGATTGAATCATAGAAGAATTTGGTGTTGGAGTCGCCAGAGGATAGCCAGAGCTGACGAGATTTCTGCCTAAGAAAGCACTCCTCTTGAGCAAGACAATATGAGTATCTGAGACGAGCGGATTGTTCTACTGCTTGAAGGTTGCTTAGCTCGTCACTACTACGCTGAAGGGATTGTTGAATAGGCCCAAAAAAATCTCTATTCCACTGCTTAAGAGCAAGTTTCACAGCCGATATTTTTTTAACAAGCCTGAACATTGGAGAACCATGCACCTCTGTCTTCCAAGCTGTATCAACAATTTCTTTGAAGTGGGGATGAGATTCCCACATCTCATAATATTTAAATGGCTTCGGTCCAGTAGGGATGAGGGGCTCAAGAGATACTTTCAGTGGAGAATGGTTTGAAATGTCCGGAGCCAAGTAATTGACTATGGAATGCGAAAATAGATTGATGAAGGAAGAGTTTACCAGGACTCTATCAAGCCTACACATAATTCTCTTATCTTGGCGATTGTTCCATGATAGAGTGTGTCCAAAAGCCTTAAGATCTGAAGGCCAGAATCCTCAATACATGAGTTAAATTTTCGAAGCCTCCTTGAGTGGACAGGTTTCCCTCCAGATTTTTCACTACTATACCTCACTTCATTGAAGTCACCCCCAACTAGCCACGGAGAGTCTTTGTGCCTAGAGGATATATTGAGAAGTGAATTCCACAACTAACGCCTCTCGGAGTATTGGTTAAAGGCATAGACTAAGGTGATAAAAATAAGATGCTAAGTGGTTTCGCATTGGACCGAAAAATGAACAAACTGACTAGAATGATCAAGGATTTGCACAGCCACTGAACCACTATTCCACAGGATACATAATCTTCCACCAGAGGAGAGAAAAGAAGAGTCAATATGTGATAGTTTCCTTTGCATCACTTTAAGACCAGCAGCATCAAGTTTTGTTTCCACCAAGCTTGCGAAGGTAGGTTTGTGCTCCTTGAAGAATCTGCTTAATTCCAGTTGTTTGTCTGCTCCATTTGAACCCTGAACATTCCAAAAAATGCTCTCCATAAAAACAGTGTAGGGGTGGGAGGGAGGATGGGTAAATTAGGATGAGGCCCTCCCTGGCCCCTTAAAGGAGGGACGCAGGGTATCGACCACGTTTTCATTTCCTATCGATGCTATTTTTTCTTCTTCAAGATCCTTAAAGAAATCCTTAATTGGTTGGTTTTTGTGAGCCTTTCCTTTTTGGAACCAACTCTAGATTTCATTGAAGACGCCGATGGTTTGGCTTTTTATTACCAACTAGCTTCCTCACCTCAGTCTTCAGGTCCTCTGTACTAGGAGCACGTCTGTTAGAGGGTTCGATACTAGGTGGAGATAGATCGATAACAAAAGATGGTTCCTTTGAGTCCTGGCATAATCTCTTAGTTTTCCTGATAGATCAGTAGCAACTTGAGACTCCCCAAAAGACTGAACCTCCTGTGTATCATGTTTCTTATTCTGCTGATCTAGATCTGTATTACATGAGTCTGGGGCTGAAGGTACTGGCAGTTTCTTCTGATTTTCATTTTCTTGCTTTTGCTGACCTTGGTTTGCATCAACTGTTTTGTGTTTTTCTATCTGGTCCACTATCACTGTTCCAATCACATCCACCGAGCTGGTCTCCCCTGCAACAATGCTTGTCTCATCTACCATAGTTTCTTCTTGAAGAGGGGAAAATTTGTTGGGTGAGTTAGTTCCTTGCAAAGGCTGCTTTGTTGTCATCACATCCTCTAGGATCTTTCCTTTGTTTGCTTTTGTTGATTTGTTAACCTCCTGCCATTGCGCCGTGACCTTTTCTTTTCCTTTGACCAGAGGAGCCTTTGTAGCTTCTTTGTCGCCCTTTGCATTTATGGTTTTCATTTTAGAAGGCTTCATGATGCAACATGCTTCATCATGCCCAAAAGTCTGACAAAATTTGCATGCAATAGGTTTCCAGTCATAGTAAACCTTGAATGTTTCTCGGACTCCTGGAAGGATATCAACAAGGATGGAATCTGGTAGGACTTTGGAAGCCTCAACCTCCACACAAATTCGGGCATAAGAAGCTCTTGTGCATTTGAGGGTGGCTGTGTCGGCATAAAGGGGGACTCCGATGATGCTTCCTCAAGACAATCCTCCTCCCAAAGGTGAAGTGGGAGATTAGGTAATCTACCCAAATTGGCATGGAACTTAGTCGTTCTTGCTCCATTCTCACTGCAGGGGACCATTTACGAAGAATGAAGGGACGATGGTCCATTGTCCATGGACCTCCTTCAATAACTTTGGTAACATCCTCAGCCAAGGAAAACTTTACAGTAAAGAAGCCATTACCATGAAGGAGGAGCTGGAGCTCTCCTTTCGGATTCCATAATTTTTTCAAAAATTACAAGAAAGGAGTGTAAACAAGGATTTTACCAATGATATAACCAACGACTGCTTAATCCCATCGCTGGACATTTTTTGCATAAGCCTCCGGCAAAAGAAACGCCACAGAGTGTGTACCTTCAATGGTAGGAGCAATGAATCTCAGAGAACCAAAGGATGGCACTAGACTCTCTCTTTGGAACAGTGACCCCCAGCTCCGGACTTGCTGCGCAGATGAAGGAGGTGGGACAGAGACTGGCTTTCGTTGGGGTTTAGCCTGGGTGGAACCTCTGACAAAGCCCCCTTTAGCAGGAAGTGCAGGGTAGGGATCATAGGTTGGGGATGGACCAATTTTTGAAGTGGGTAGGGGTGGATTTAGAGTTTGTAGGGAAAAGGAGGGTTGGGAGGTGGAGGGTTTCGAATGTGTTGGTTGTGGTGTAGGTGAAATGGTGAGTGCAGGCTGTGGTGTGGTTGAAGGTTGGATGGTAGTGGGTTTCGACCTTCTTGAGCTGCTCTTTCAACCATTCATTGCCCTTCGACAGGAACCTCTCTTGATCGAGGGTGCGCTTGTCCTGACCCAACGAGGGGAGGTCTCTGAGTCGGGCGATCAGGTTGTCCGCGTCCACTGGAAGGCCAGATCTCCAGTTGGTTGGGCTCATCAGGCGTGGTGATGAGCGTGCAAATTGGGACGTCGCAGAGCACGCTCAGCTCCTCCACCTTCTTGAGGAGGTTCCTCTTGCGCCTCTCAAAGGTGCACCGACGACTCACATTGGAGGTTATGTAAACAATCTTCGTCTTATTGCGCACCATGAAAGAAAACCCAATTGAAAATAGGAGGACTAGCTTGTTGAGGCTCTTCTATTTGTTGGTTGTGTCGCTTGTGTTCATAATATATATAGGGGACTTCACTGAAGGTGAATTAATTGCATAATGTATGTATTCCATTGAATTGATTTTGGGAGATTTTCGTTGCTTTTTTTTGGTGGTTAGGATCTTTGATTTATTTGACCAAGATTTTTGGAATCCCTTACAATATTTGTCCTGGTAATAAATAAAGTAATAGATGGTCGGTTTACAATAGTTGGTAATAAATAACATATCGATATAAGTCATTGATCAGTTGTGGATGATTAATTGGAGTATTAAATTGAAACACCTTCCCTGTAATATAGAAGGTGATTATATGGATACAACAAGTCACTAATTAATTGTGGGATGGTAAAATTAGATTGTAAAATTGGAACTTATTTAATAGATTAGGTGACACGTGGATGTGAGTCAATTGTCAATTGTGAGAGGTTAAATTGGAATGTAAAATTGGAACTTATTAGTCATTACCAATTATGGGATGGTAAAATTAGAATAGAACATTGAAATGCTTATATATATATATATATATATATATATATATATATATAGAGTCGTGATATTATACGGTCGTGCGGTCGTGCGGTCGCGATTCACGGGCCGTCGATCACGGGTCCATCGCATCGGACGGTCGGGTGCGATTCACGTCGACCGTTGGATGCGATGGACCCGCGATCGGACGACGCACGTCGAATCCGCACGACCGCACCGACCGCATATTATCGGAAATCTATATATATATATATATATGGGAACCGATTAAGTGCGGTGAATGGCGGGTGCGGCAGCAATCACGAGCCGTCGATCACTGGTCCATCGCATCGGACGGTCGGGTGTGATTCATATCGACCGTCGGATGCGATGGACCCGCAATCGAACGGCCCACGTCGCGGCCGCATCTGGCGTTCACCGCACCTAATCACGAGCGATATATATATATATATATATATATATATATATAGAGAGAGAGAGAGAGAGAGAGGAATGATATGGTGCGGTCCGTGCGGACCATGTGGATCATAGCATGTACGAGGTAAATGCATCGATAGAGAAAGCATACACTTCATTTAAAGGTATTTCACGTCATTTAAAGGAGTATATACGTTAGTAAAGATAGCATACACCTCATTTAAGTACTACATACATCATTTGAAATTATCTTATCACCAATACCTTCAACGAGGTATATGCTTTATTTACTGAAGCATATACTCCTTTAAATGAGGTATATACCGAGTTCGCACAGACAGCACGGAACGCATATTATCACTCAACTATATATATATATATATATATATAAGGGAAAATGACTAAAAAAAGTCTCACAAAAGTTAGAAATACCCAAATCAATCACTTTTTAAAATTATATCTAAAAAAGTCTAGTCTACCATTGTACATTCCATGTCTCTTAAATTTGTTAAAATATTTCACCATCTCAATTTTACTAATATATTTCACACATCTTAATTTTACTAATATATTTCATTTAGAACAATTTTTTTTATTGTAAATTCTTTGTGGTTAGGTGGATTTTACTAAAATGTTCCGATAAAATTTGAGTTTTTTATTATCAAAATCCTTAAATGTTGATGTTTTTTTTTTAAATGGATATGTACTAATGATATCACAAAAAAATGTGAATAAAGATTTAATATACTAAAATATTATCTGCTACATTGGGGCACAACACATATTTAAATTATATATTATGATTATACACAATGAATAATGATAAACAATATTGTGTAATATATAAGAAATACACATTATAATATATAATAACAAAACCTTTAAGAAGATTTATTTTCATCATGTACAGAGAGATTGTAGTTTTGTATGAAAAATAGATTTTTATTGTGGAATTAAAGAGAGATATTAAAAATTTAATTATATAAGTGCAGATTAGTCTTTTATGTTTCCAAAACTGTGAAATGATATTTTTTTAGGGATAATTTTAAAAATTGGCTGATTTGGGTATTTCAAACTCTTAGGAGAATTTTTTGGTCATTTTCCCTATATAAAACCTATATTTATTTAAGTAAAACTGCCGAGCTTTCATTTCCATTTTTTTCCTCCCATAAATTTAGAAATTACAAATATCTATTTTATTCAAAATTTAAGATTTTAAATCAGATTTAGAAAATCATAAATATACTTTGAGATTTCAAAGTAAATCATATTAATTATTTCAAATTTATATATATATATATATATATATATATATATATATATATATATATATATATATATATATATATATATATATAAATGGAACGAGACTTTTGCATGGTTCAGTATTATATGAACATTTCATAATTTATTTATAATAAATTTATACTTTTATACTTTATCTTAAACATTTAAGTTCAAGTGCATTTAGCATGTGTATAAAATTAGTATATATTATTATATATATAACAGATAATGTGAATATATGGATACGAGATGTTGCTCAGTCGTGGGAGATAAAAAAAGCAATTTGAACTCATGTCCTTTAATATATAAGGTTAATAGAGAATGTGAATACCGAATCATATGGCATGGTGAGGATTAGAGTGCGTTGTGCGGATAGGGGAGCACTGTGCGGCATTGTTTATGCACCATTCAATCGCGCAATCTTAACATCTGACGGTCCAATATTCAAGAGATCATAGTCATGAAATTGCACGATCGGACGGTGCATACATCACAAAAAAAGGGGACTCTTACCAGTAAGAGTCACCCGAACATTGGACCGTCTGATCGCGATATTGCGCGATCGAACGGTCCTTTGTCCCGACCCAACGAGGGGAGGTCTCTGAGCCAGGCGATCAGTTTGTCCGCTCAAGACTATTGAAGGCCAGATCTCCTAGCGTGGTGACAATCGGGCAACTTGGGATGCCGCAGATCACTCTCAACTAATCCACCTTCTTTCGGAGATATTTGTTTGTTAATTAGAAGATATTCTCCTAATTAATGTGAACAATATTTGTTTATTAATTGGGAGATTAATTGGGGAGTAAGTTATTTACCTCTATAAATATCTTATAGGGTTTCATGGCAAGACTAGACAGACAATATACAACATAGAGATCCTAAGGGAGGTTGAGAAGTTCTAAGAGAAGGTAACTCAATGGGAGAGTTTGTAAGTCTCTTAATGTATCTCAACTATCAAAATAGATTATCTATTTATTGCCCATAGATGTAGGCATAGACCGAACCACGTATATCTTGTGTTCTTCGTGTGATATGATGTTTCGGTCTTGTGTTTGATCTCGTGTTTATTGTTGACTTCCGCTCAACAATAATATCTCCATGTTATGTTAAATTGCAATATTTATTTAGTTATTTTATTATATATAAAATTGTGGGTAAAAGTCGTTTGTAGTTTGGATTATGTCTCTATAAGACATCCTAAATGGTTTTTGATTAACCATGGATCAATGCAAAGATTAACCGTAAAAATATCAAACCAAAATCTCATACCAAAAGCTGAAGTTTAAGAATACCGGTTTGAAATTGAAATTTATTTATTGATTGATCTGTACACAACCCCTTCACAAATTTATATAGGGTATTGTGACTCGAAGAATAAGAAAAACAAACATAAAGAAAATACATAGAAACTCTTAATATATCTTATATTATATTTATGAAAATGATTGCGTGCGGCGAACGGCAGGTGCGGCCGCGACGTGGGCCGTTCGATCGCGGGTCCATCGCATCCAACGGTCGAGATGAATCGCCCCTGACCGTCCGATGCGATGGACCCGTAATCGACGGCCCGTGATCGCTGCCGCACCTGCCGTTTGCCGCACGCAATCACGTCCCATTATATTTATATGTATACTAGTACTTATTCTTAACCAACAGAGACTTATTAATGACTATATACCTGTTTTGGCGGCGCCACATGCGACGAGGCATTGAGAAACTCTGCGCGCTTTGCGATGGCTCTCAACTTCCTCTCCACAAAAGAAGCTACTTTACCCAAGTCCGCGCCCTTCAAACCTTCCCCGCGGAGGTACCGCATCAACGCCACCTTCGCTTCCATCTCGCGGATCTCCTTCTCAAGCCATGATCTCCTCGTTCACCTGGTAATGCGCCATGAAAGAAAACCCAATAAAAAACAAATGACTTGTCAAGGCACTTCGTTGCTGGCCTGTGTTGATAATATATATATATAGGGTCATGTGACTTGTGAAGGATCAATTCAATTTAATGTGCATTAATTGCAAAATATATATATATATATTCCATAGTATAGTTCTCAATTAATTTTATTGCATGTGTTCAAAATATACAGGGGTTTAATGACTTCGTTGAATGCCTAAATTGCAAAATTTAACAAATTTACTCCATTAATTTAGGGTCAGTTAATTAAGGATGTTTCATAGATGATTGTGAGAGATTTTTGTTGGTTTTTTTATGCTACGGATGAAAAGATTACATGCTTATATTTAATTAAACAGTGGTTTTGGGCGATCAGGATCTTTGAATTATCTAATCAAGATTTTTAGAGATCCCTTATAATATTATTTGACAATAAGTTCATTACAATGGAAATTTAGAAAATTTATAAGAGAAGATGACCAAAAAAGTCTCTCAAAAGTTAGAATTACCAAAATCAGCCACTTTTTAAAATTAAACCTAAAAAAGTCTCATTCCACAATATTAGAAATATAAAAGACTAATCTATCCTTATGTAATTAAATCATTAACATATTTTATACCTCTTAATTTTGTTAAAATATTTTACCCTCTTAATTTTGTTAATGTATTTCATACATTCTCATGGATAACTTTTTTTACTCCAAATGTTTTGTGATTAGATGGATTTTATAAGATGTGTACTAATATAGTATAAATGTTTTGTGATTAGATGGATTTTATAAGATATGTACTAATATAGTATAAGTTTTTTTATGATAAACTCCATTAAATGTTGATGTATTTATAAAAAAAAATGGACATGTAAACTTATTTGAGTTTTTTATGATAAATTAATGATGCCATAAAAATATGTGAATAAGGATTTAGACTACTAAAATATCATCAGCTGCACTGAGGCACAACACAGATTTGAATTTCATATGATGATTATACATAATGAAAAATGATAAATAACATCATGTAAGATATATATCAGAAATATATAATATAATTTATAATAACAAAATCTCTAAGGGGATTGATTTGGGTCATATAGAGAGATTATTGTTTTGTAGAAAAAATAATTTTTTGGTGTAAAATAACATAATAAGGAATGTTAAAGATTTAATTACATAAGGGTAAATTAGTCTTTTGTGTTTCCAAAATATTGAAATGAAACTTTTTTAGGTATAATTTTGAAAAGTGGCTGATTTGGGTATTTCAAACTTTTAAGAGATTTTTTTTATCATTTTCTCAATTTATAATGGAACTTAGGTTTTTTGGCATATTTACCAAAACATGCTTTCTATTTTTATATCATCACAAATATCAAAATTCATTTTATACCATTAGAATATTTCTTAGTGAAAAAATATGTCTCTCTGTCATATTTTTTTAACTAAAATCAAATTTAACTAGAGTTAGTTTTTAACCAATAAGTAAAAATGTCAAAAATATTCTTAACATAATATTTTTATGATGTCATCATAATTAAACATAATAATCTCATTAATCTCTTGCACTTTTTATATCAATTCTTTTAACTTTTATTGATGATTTTTCAAAATTTTATTATCTTATAAGGACCAAAGATGGGGTCTTGAAAAATTCAAGTCTTATAAGACCTTGGTAGAAAATCAAATAGAAAAACAAATTAAGAGGCTAAGGTCTAATAGAGGGGGTAAATACATGTCTAATTCTTTTAGTAGATATTGTGAGGATCATGGAATCATTCATGAAGTCACTGCTCCATATAGTCCCCAATCTAATGGGATGGCTGAACGGAAGAACAGGACCCTATTAGATATGGTAAATTGTATGTTATGTAGTTCGAGATTACCTGACAACGAGACACTACTTACTGCTTGTCACATAATATAGTGCCTCATAAATCAAATAAATCTCCTTATGAGTTGTGGCATAACAGAAAACCTAGTCTAAAATATCTTAAAGTGTGGAAATCAGAGGCAAATGTGGGGACTGCCAAATCAAGCTAAAGTCAGTTGCCTCCTCAATAATGGAACTTGGGTGAAACCAATTTGGTGAGGAGATATGCGAAATCGAAGTGGGAGGTGAGGACCCGGATATACTAATCTGGACAGGTTACAAATCTGGAAGGGTGTCGACCAACTCTGCATGGCATGCAGTCCGACACCACACTACAAGAAAATAGCGCATTTGTGACGGGTTAAAACTGCTTACTACAATATAATCTCTCATGAAGCACACTATATGTAACGGGCCAACACTAAACTCTCAAGAAAATGGTCTTTTACTACAATATAATCTCTCATGACGCACACAATATGAAGATTTCACATTCAACCAAATGTCATGAGAGTTGACAGCTAATTGTAAAAAAGATGCACCTTCCCTGACTGGAAAATAACCTGTTTAATTATAACATCATAAAGCTTCATGTTCCACAGCTTTACCTAAACCATTAAAAGTTATGACATCCTCTTATGGAGTTGATAAGTCCCACTTACCTAAACAAAAGAGTTAATAACATCCTACCTTAAAGTGAATAGCAACTAGATGCGGTAATTACAAAAATAATTCACTTGACAAGCACGCTAAACAACTTGCACCATTAGACCTTCCACACATTTCAGCCTTGTAGAGGTTAAAATAAACACACAAGGGATCAAGCTTCTTAGAAATTTCTATGCATGCAACAAGCTAGAGAAAAATGAGACAAAAGTAAAACTTCCTTCTTGTAATCTGGCTTATTAGCATATGCAAATTCCAAAAAAATTTCAACCCTATCCATGTATGCCTGAGAGATTCTATTTTGTGAATCGATCCAACTTTATCCATATCATTCAACTACATAAACAAACAAACAGAAAAAATTCATAACTGTAAAACTTTGCTAAGGAGACCATGTCACAGATAGATCAAATGCATTATATTAGTTAATATTGTCAACTGAATTCATGAAAGTGATTAAAAACCAGAGCACACCACACGGAGATCATATAATCTGAAACACAAGCCATGATAACACCAAAAATTCATTAATCTCCCAAGCTATATATGCTGCAAATCATGCTCTCACATGAAGATATGAAGAGTCCTGACCACATCACAAAACAGAAAATATGTGTACTGATGGCATCCTAACAACAATAAACTTCAATCACCATCTACACCAAATACTACACAAACCCAATTAAACAATCAATCAAATATGTCTACACAAACAGAACAACATCATCTCCCAAACGGAGCGTAGACTATCAAAATAAAGGCCCGAAGTCATTGAACACCGAAGACAAGTTTTCACAGCCGTTGTAGTCGCATGAGAAGTAAAACCAATCATTGTTCTTGTTGTCGTAGATGTCTCCACCACTGCCCAACATGTTGTTCACCACCCCATCCGCCGTCATCGGCTGCGTGTCCACTGCCTCCTCTGTGACCACTGGCAACTCCACATGAACGTTGTCATCCGAGACCGACCGCGACGCGAGATAGATAAGCCATTCAAGCATTCGATACACTCCGCGACGGCGCTTGTCTTCTTCTCCTCCTCCACAAGAGAACCCAGCCCACCAAAGTCTGCGGCGCCCTGCATATCCTCCCCGCAGAGGCACCGCATCAGCCCAACCTTCATCTCCGCCTTGCGGTTACCCTTTTCGAGCCTCCCGAGCTGCTCTTTCAGCCTTTCCACCTCCTTCGAAAGAAACCTCTCCTGGTCGAGATCGTGTTTGTCCCGAGCCGACGCGGGGAGGTCTCGGAGTCGGCCAATCAGGTTGTCGGCGTCGAATATGGAGGGCCAGATCTCCGGTTGTTGGTTGGGCTCGCCGGGTGCGGTGACGATCGCGCAAACGGGGACGCCGCAGAGCACGCTCAGCTCCTCCACCTTCTTGAGGAGGCTCCTCTTCCGCTTCGCGAAGGTGCGTCGACGAGTCGCATCGCAGGTTATATAAGCCAACTTTGTTTTCTTGCGCGCCATGAAAGAAGAGACAATGAAGAAAAAGCAGAGATAAGTGGTTGAGGTTTTTCAATTTGGTGATGCGTTTTTCAATTTGGTGATGCAGAGAGTCTCTCCCCGATCGATCGATCTCATATATATATATATAGCGATAATGAATTCAAATTTGGAATTAATTTTGAATTCCAACGGTACTCGTCCAACTGTTTGTCATGGAAATTCGTGTTTACAATTAATTAAAGAAATGTCTGTTCTCACTAATTAAAACAATTCAAAATGAGATCTTTTTTTTTGGAGAATGTGTAATGACAGAAGAGAATGTGTGTTGTCTGAAATTCCCGACACAGACGAGCAGTAGTGAAAATGTTGGAATTACAGAAATGCCCTTAATGTGAATTTAATTTTTATTATAATGTTTTGCATTCAATTTATTTCATGTGCTTCTCAATTATTTTTTTTAATATTCAAATATTTCTTACGAAAGTTCAAATACATGCAAAACCTTTATATCCACCTTACAAATGTAATTATAAGATCCTCACAGCTTTAAAAAATCAAAATGTAATAATAAATTAATGAATCTAAAAATCTATTTCTAAGTCCCTAAAATTTTAGGAATAATTATACACCCATAAATTCAAAAGAACTCTATTATAATAAAGTTTTGAAAAAAACACTTACGGAAATGCCCTTAATGGGATTTTAATTTTATAATAAAGTTTTTGCATGTGATTATTTTCACATGTTTTGAGCTGGCTAATTCATGGGAGATGATATATATGTTGAGAAAATGCAATGACAAGAATGTCAATTATATGAAAATATCTGTATCTGATCCAAATTCATATTTGAAAATTAAAAAAATTATCTAATATTCAAAAATTCATATTTGCAACCAAACAAAATATTTGTATCTCAAATATTTTGAATCGGATATAAATATATTGTCATTTGTATATTTCTATTACCTGTTTCTTCACAATTTACTAAAAACTGTGATAATCAGTTTATTATTGATCGCAATTTATGTAAAATTATGGTCGTAGATATTATGATCACAATTATTTAAAACAAGAATTATGTGGAATATTGTAATAGTGATTTGAGGTCCATAAAAAAAAAACTTGATACAAATAAATTAATTGTTCTTGTGCATAAAATCTCATAAGTTTAAATTATTCACTAACAGGTTCATAATTGCAATTTTTTAAAATTTGCTTTGTTATATTTTTATAGGGGGGATTTATCACCACCCCACCATGGAAAATTCGGATGAATTAAAATTTCATTCAGACATTCAAAGGGGATTCGTCTGTTCTCACTAATTCAAATTTTGAATTCCATCTGAACTTATCCAACTGTCTGTCATGGAAATTCGTGTTTACAATTAATTAATGAAGTGTCTATTCTCAATAATTAAAATGAGATCATTTTTGGGGAGTGTGTAATTACAGCTAAAGAGAATGTGTTGTCTGACATTCCTCAACACAAAAGAACCGTAGTGAAAATCTCTGAATTACAGAAATGCCTTTAATGCGATTTTAATTTTATAATAAAATTTGTTTTGCATGAAATTTATTTCATGTATTCATGTACTTCTCAATTAATTTTTTTTAATATTTAAATATTTCATACGTCAATTCAAATACACGCAAAACCTTTATATCCACCCTACAAATGTAATTATAAGATCCTCACAGCTTTAAAAAATCAAAATGTAATAATTAATTAATGAATCTAAATTTATTTCTAAGTCCCGAAAATTTTTTGGAATAATCTTACACTCCATAAATTCCAAAGAACATGTCGAGACTTACTATTATAGATGTTACTATGTGCCCTTCCAATCGCCGATTGACTATTACAATGTATACATATTGCGGGCACATGTTTCGGTCAATTTGGAATGTCCTCTAAGAAATTTCGAAGCCATTCAGCTTCTTCTCCTGCTTTGTCCAAAGCAATGAATTCAGATTCCATAGTGGATCTGGCAATGCATGTCTGCTTTGAAGACTTCCATGACACGGATGCACCTCCTAGTGTAAAAACATATCCACTAGTAGACTTGAGTTTTTTGTATCAAATATTCAGTTTGCATCGCTTTAGTCCTTGAGAACGACTGGATATCTCGTGAAGTGCAATCCATAAGTGGGTGTATCTTAGATATCTAAGAACCCTGACTATCGCCTTCCAGTGATCATGTCCTAGATTACTGGTAAACCTACCCAATTTATTAACTGAATAGGCTAAATCAGGACGTGTGCAATTTGTCAAATACATTAGACTGCCAATAATTATAGAATACTCTAGTTGTGATATGCTTTGATCTAGGTCAGTTGTTGGGTCCCTTGTTGTGGGACTAAGGTTTGGGCAGGAGATTCCAACCGGTTGTGTCGTACTGATGGATTTGTTGTGATTGCTAAGGTTTTGATCACGTCTCAATATGGAGCTTCGTTCCCGTGCATCGGTATTGCTGGTAACCATAGAGTTCGCGTACGGCACCGGTTTCAAGTTTTGAGGATGTGGTGTGTCGACCATTAATTGGTGATGTCTTCTTCCCTTTTCCTGCTCGTGATTAAGGGGCCTTGTGGGGTCATTGTTGAGACCCGAGCTAGGGTGCTCTGTGTTCTTTGTTTGGTTATCGGGACATCCTATATCGAGACCTCATGGTGCCCTCCTTAAGTGGTTCTTTTTCCCGGTCAGAGAATATTTGAAAATCTAGTTGGTGATTCTTTCCCTCTCACTTAGAAGGTGATGCATACAATCAGGATTGGGTGCATCCTCTTGTAGCTTGGTGAGCGATTGCTTATGAACTAGGTTCCGTAGCCACATTTGGAGTCACTTCGATATATCATCGTGCGTTGAAGCTGTCCGGTGTAGTAGAGTCCGGTGAGGTGCTTCCAGGTACAACTAATGACGCGTGTTGATGTGCCCATACGGCCGAGGTAGTGGACGTGGGAGGCTACCCGATAGAGGCTAGAGCCTTGTTAGGTGCGCCTAGGTACTATCTAGGATGCTTGTTGGTGTGCCCATATGTCAGAGATAGTGAACATGGGAGGCTACCAGGTAGAGGCAACGCCGGGAGAGTGCTACTGGATGATGTCGAGAGCGTGGACTCCCCGTGATAAATCTGCCCATTGAGTGCATGCTACTGGAATCCAATTAGAAACAATTCTTTCCAATTTCGGGATGAGATCTTCAGTGAGGCGGTTCCCTCCAATGAGAATCTAGACTGTCTCTGATACCATCCTGGAAAGGACCAGTTTGTGCTTGTGGGTTTTACCGCGAATCCTGTCATTATGCTCCCTCCATATCCACCAGATTGTGGATGTCCAAGCAGCCTGCATTATAGTTTTGGGGCCCCCATAGGGAACTTGATCTTGAGCCATTTGAGAAATTATGGGAGGCTAGGATGACTGCTCTTTTTTTCTCCCATCTTGTGGAGGACATAGGTCCAAAGAAGAGAAGGGTAGGGAGCATTTAAGAAACAAATGCACCCCTGTTTCGGACTCCCTATTACAGAACTTACAAATAGTATCATTCACTATTCCTCTATAGAACAGAACATCCAATGTTGGAGACTTACTGTGACATGCAAGCCACGCATAACATGAGTGCTTGGGAGATTGTGTATGTCCATTATTTGGTGCAAGTTGAGTATACATCCTTCATCGGTCCATATATACAAAGGTGTCTGGTCATTCAAGCACCTGAATGACCAATTAACAGAGTGTGAGGAACCAATTAACAGTAATTACTGATGCACTAGATGATGATTAGTTACCTCACACCACATATACAATCTGTACATCAATGTATACAGGAAGCCAAGGACTATGTGGTGTAAAACTTTTTTAGTTTTTGAATATATAAGCTCAATATGGGCCTTGACACCATATTATAAGGAAATTAAACCTTAAAAAATAGAAAATGTAAAAAAAAAAATGATAGAGAGAGTCTCCTATGCAGTCCAACAGACAGGCCGCACGCGCACCCACACACACACATATTAAACAATAAAATTTAATTAAGAATTATATATTTTGATAAAAAGTACACATCGCTCAATTTTTAATTGAATAGATTCATTTTTAAAATATATAGAAAATTTAACGATATATATACATATACCATATCTAGGGATATATATATATATACCTGATCACTAGTTGACTAATATAGGCATTTGAGGTTGTTCCTAACATTATCTTTGTACAGTCTTTTTTTTAGAATCATACACAATGAAAAATCATATGTATCATCTGTATACGCACACCAAAAACAATTTAACCTCAAATTGTTGCATCACCTAATCGTTGCGATACCATTAAGTTTTCTAATATACGCACACCAAAGCTACTTTACCCAAGTCCGCGCCCTTCAAACCTTCCCCGCGGAGGTACCGCATCAACGCCGCCTTCGCCTCCATCTCCCGGATCTCCTTCTCAAGTCTCTTAAGCTGCTCTTTTTGCCTTTCGATCTGGAACCTCATCTCCTCGTTCACCTTGTTATGCGCCATGAAAGAAAACCCAATAAAAAACAAATGACTTGTTGAGGCACTTCGTTGTTTGCCTGTGTTGATAATATATATATAGGGTCATGTGACTTGTGAAGGATCAATTCAATTTAATGTGCATTAATTGCAAAATATATGTATTCCATAGTATAATTCTCAATTAATTTTATTGCATGTGTTCAAAATATACAGGGGCTTAATGACTTCGTTGATGCCTAAATTGCAAAATTTAACATATTTACTCCATTAATTTAGGGGCAGTTAATTAAGGATGTTTCATAGATGATTGTGAGAGATTTTTGTTGGTTATTTTATGCTAGCGGATGAAAAGATTACATGCTTGTAATATTTAATTAAACAGTGGTTTTGGGCGATTAGGATCTTTGAATTATCTAATCAAGATTTTTAGAGATCCCTTACAATATTATTTGACAATAAGTTCATTACAACGGAAATTTAGAAAATTTATAAGAGAAGATGACCAAAAAGTCTAAAAAAAAGTTAGAATTACCAAAATCAGTCACTTTTTAAAATTATACCTAAAAAAATCTCATTTCACAATTTTAGAAATACAAAAGATAAATTTACCCTTATGTAATTAAATTATTAACATATTTTATACCTCTTAATTTTGTTAAAATATTTCACCCTCTTAATTTTGTTAATGTATTTCACACATTCTCATGGAGAACAATTTTTTACTCCAAATTTTTTGTGATTAGATGAATTTTATAAGATATGTGCTAATATAATATGACTTTTTTATGTTAAACTCCATTAAATGTTGATGTATTTATAAAAAAAAAATAGATATGTAAACTAATTTGAGTTTTTTATGATAAATTAATGATGTCATAAAAATATGTGAATAAGGATTTAGACTACTAAAATATCATCAGCTGTATTGAGACACAACATACAATATGATATATAATAACAAAATCTCTAAGGGGATTGATTTGGGTCAGATAGAGAGAGATTGTTGTTTTGTAGAAAAAATAATTTTTTTGTGTAAAATAACATAATAAGGAATGTTAAAGATTTAATTACATAAGGGTAAATTAGTCTTTTGTGTTTTCAAAATGGTGAAATGAGACTTTTTTAAGTATAATTTTGAAAAGTAACTGATTTGAGTATTTCAAACTTTTAAAAGATTTTTTTGATCATTTTCCCAATTTATAATGGAACTTGGGTTTTTTGGCATATTTACTAAAAACATGCTTTCTATTTTTATATCAACACAAATATCAAAATTCATTTTATACCATTAGAACATTTCTTAGTGAAAAAATATCTCTTAGTCATATTTTTTTTTAACTAAAATCGAATTTAATTTGAGTTAGTTTTTAACCAATAAGTAAAAATGTCAAAAATATTCTTAACATAATATTTTTATGATGTCATCATAATTAAACATAATAATCTCATTAATCTCTTGCACTTTTTATATCAATTCTCTCTCACCTCCTTTTCACGCCTCCTTTTCAAACAACTCTCTTAGCTTCTTCCCTTTTAAGTTTTCAATTTTTAGTCATGGTACTTAGATTCGAGTCTTGCACTTCTAATAGGTGAAGATTTGACAAAAAAAAACTACCATTAGTGGTCGCTTTTTGTTGTATGCATTTTATTTGCATGAATGAGAATCGGATCTCCATTAGTGGTGTGTTTTTGTTCTGTTCTTTGTTTGTTGTGGCGTGGCATACACTCATTTTAATGATACATGCAAATTGATTCATTGAGGAACTTGATTGTTCAATCAAATATTTAATGACCCTTAAGTTTGTCCATCGCTAATAATATTATTTGTGATTGTTTTTCATTCTGTCGCAAAATAATTCGTCACAAAAGAGAATTTTTCTTGAACTGTGAGTTTTAATGTAATTCGCCACCCATAATTAAACATTCACTGGTACACATCGAGCCAAGATCGAAACCATGCATCCATTGTTCTTTCATTTGATTATTATATTATTCAGTAGATACACTCAGTCTATTTCTACATCTTAAAAATGGTTCCCCAATTGTCTATCAACCTATCGCAATATATTCTATTATCATAGTATATCAAAATTTAAAAAAAAATATTAATGTATCTCAATATATTGTTTACTTGTTTACTGTTTATAACATTATATCCTTTAATGGGTGAGTATATCATTGAAAAAAGAAAGGATCACTGACGACCACGGACGGGCCTGCATATTGGGTTGCACATATAAATTTTCAACTGTATATGGTGCATTAAATGGATAAAGGTTATGAACAGAGTTGATTGTACCTCCATCAATTGATGCAAGTATACATACGCGTGAGTTGAGTATACATCATCCATCGGTCAGATGTTGGGTTGGTCATTGGTTCAGGATAGGGTTGCAGCCGAACAGGTTAGGTCTGATTGGAGTACAGCAACCCAAACACAACCCAGAATTGGAGAAAGACCAATCAAATTAAAATTCAGCTCAACCCAACTCTCAAACCCGAAAAGGTCAACTCCAATCCAATCTGTCATGTTTTATTCGTTTGGGTTGTTCCAAATATCATCCTTTTTACACAGTTTTGTTGACAGCCATACACAAAAATATCATATGTATCATCTGTGAGCGCAAACCAAAAACAATTTAACTTCAAATTTTGGAGGATCAAAATAAAAAAAGGAAGTCACACACACAAATATCATTTGTATGCACAAACCGAGAAAATCAAATATAAATAAAATAAAACTGCTCATCACAAATTAAAACAGAGCTCACTATATGAACATCTTAAAACAATTGATAAAAAACCATCGCCATCTATTAAACAATAGCCAAACTAGCATACCTATAAAAACAGAACATCATATCATGGTCATAGACGTCTCCCATTGCCTTTCTAATACACCACACCACTCTCACTAAAACAAAACACAAACACAAACATATACACACAATGTTATAAGACTACTTTTTTTTTCTTTTATTGATCGATCTGTACACAATCCGGTCACAAGTTACTGTAGGGTGTTCTTAATCAAATTGCAAGAAAAACAAAAACAAACAAAACGAAAAAATAAACATTAAAATTCAGATCCAGTCATTAGTTCCACTAAAATTCCATAAAAATATTCCTCCTAAAATAGCTCACAGTAATCTTTTTATTTCAACTTTTATTTTCTTATAACCGAAGTTGAAGGTCTGCGGCCGGTGGAGGCGCCAGATACAATGACTTCGTGAGCCAGTAAATCCGTTCTGCAACAGCTCTCGCCTTCCCCTCCACAAGCGAACCCACTTCATCCAAGTCCGCGCTCTGCACACCCTCCCCGCAGAGGCACCGCATCAGCGCCGCCTTCACCTCCGCCTCGCGGATCTCCTTTTTGACCTTCTTGAGCTGCTCTTTCAACCTTTCATTGCCCTTCGACAGGAACCTCTCTTGATCGAGGGTGCGCTTGTCCTGACCCAACGAGGGGAGGTGGTCTCTGAGTCGGGCGATCAGGTTGTCCGCGTCCACTACGGAAGGCCAGATCTCCGGTTGGTTGGGCTCATCAGGCGTGGTGACGAGCGCGCAACTTGGGACGTTGCAGAGCACGCTCAGCTCCTCCACCTTCTTGAGGAGGTTCCTCTTGCGCCTCTCAAAGGTGCGGCGACGACTCACATCGGAGGTTATGTAAGCAATCTTCGTCTTATTGCGCGCCATGAAAGATAACCCAATTCAAAATAGGAGGACTAGCTTGTTGAGGCTCTTCTATTTGTTGGTTGTGTCGCTTGTGTTTATAATATATATATAGGGGACTTCATTGAAGGTGAGTTAATTGCATAATGTATGTATTCCATTGAATTGATTTTGGGAGATTTTCGTTGCTTTTTTTGGGTGGTTAGGATCTTTGATTTATTTACCACTCCAAAAATTTTGGAATCCCTTACAATATTTGTCCTGGTAATAAATAAAGTAATAGATGGTCGGTTTACAATAGTTGGTAATAATTAACATATCGATATAAGTCATTGATCAGTTGTGGATGATCAATTGGAGTATTAAATTGAAACACCTTCCCCTTAATATAGAAAGTGATTATATGGATACAACAACTCACTAATTAATTGTGGGATGGTAAAATTAGATTGTGAAATTGAAACTTATTTAATAGATTAGGTGACACGTGGATGTGAGGTTAAATTGGAATGTAAAATTGGAACTTAATTATTAGTCATTACCAGGATGGTAAAATTAGAATAGAAAATTGAAATGCATATATATATATATATATGACTTATATTTATTGGGAGCCGATTAGGTGCGGTTTACGGTCGGTGCGGTGCGCGATCACGGGCCGTCGATCACGGGTCCATCGCATCGGACGGTCGGGTGCGATTCACGTCGACCGTTGGATGCGATGGACCCGCGATCGGACGGTCCACGTCGTAAACCGCACCGACCGCATACCGCACGTAATCGCGACCATATATTTATTTAAGTAAAACTACCCAGCTTTCACTTAAATTTTTTTTTCTCCCATAAATTTAGAAATTTCAAATATCTATTTATTCAAAATTTAAGATTTCAAATCAGATTTAGAAAATCATAAACATACTTTGAGATTTCCAAGTAAATCATTAATATTTTCAAATTTTAATAAATTTGTATGTGTAAATGGAACGAGATTTTTGCATGGTTCAGTATTCTATGAACATTTCATAATTTATTTATAATAATGTTATAATTTTATACTTTTATCTTAAACATTTAAGTTCAAGTGCATTTAGCATGTGTATAAAATTAGTATATATTATTATATATAATAGATAATGTGAATATATGGATACGAGATGCTGCTCAGGTGTGGGAGATAAAAAAAAAGCAATTTGAACTCATTTCCTTTAATATATTAAGCCCCCATTTGGATTGAGGAATTGAGTTATTCTAAATAGATAACTATGCCAGTATAGATACTAATTCTATTTAGAATTGTTATACTCTCTTATATTCATTTAATCTGGCTTAGTAATACCAAGTTATACTCTGCAAACAAACAACCATTTTTCTTATTCATTCTTATACCACCCTTATACCACCATTAATCTCGCTTAACCCGTCACCCAAATGGGGGCTAAGGGTATAGGTTGATATATAAGGTAATAAAGAATGTGTATACCCAATCATATGGCTTGGTGAGGATTGGGGTGCGGTGTGCGGATAGGAGAGCACTGTGTGGTATCGCTTATGAACCATCCGATCGTGCAATCTCGCCATCAGACGGTCCAATTTTTGGGAGACCATAGACGTGAGATTTACATTGGACCGTCCGATCGTGAGATTGCACGATCGGACGGTCCTTATGCGATCGAGGGTGCGCTTGTCCCGACCCAACGAGGGGAGGTCTCTGAGTTGGGCGATCAGGTTGCCCGCATCCACTATGGAAGGCTAGATCTCGGGTTGGTTGGGCTCATCAGGCGTGGTGACGAGCGCACAACTTGGGACATCGCAGAGCACACTCAGATCTATACACAATCTGCCCATTAAGTGCATGATTATGGAATCCAAATAGAAACAAATATTTCCAATTTCAGGGCGAGATCTTCAGTGAGGCATTTCCCTCCAATGAGAATCTGGATTGTCTCTGATACCATCCTGTAAAGGACTAGTTTGTGCTTGTGGGCTTTACCTTGAATCCTGTCATTATGCTCCCTCCATATCCACCAGATTGTGGATGTCCAAGCAGCCTGCATTATAGTTTTTGGGGCCCCCATAGGGAACTTGATCTTTTGCCATTTGAGAAATTATGGGAGACTAGGATGACTGCTCTTTTTTTCACCCATCTTGTGGAGGACATAGGTTCAAAGAAGAGAAGGGTAGGAGCATTTAAGAAACAAATGCACCCTTGTTTCGGACTCCCTGTTATAGAACTTACAAATAGTATCATTCACTATTCCTCTGCAGAATAGAACATCCAATGTAGGAGACTTATTGTGACAGGCAAGCCACACATAACATGAGTGCTTGGGAGATTGGTGGGATTGCCATTGCCAATCTTCCCATTATGTAGGTTCCCGCTTTTGACGAATGGCCGCCCACACATAATATGGATACAACAAGTTACTAATTAATTGTGGGATGGTAAAATTAGATTGTGAAATTGAAACTTATTTAATAGATTAGGTGACACTTGGATGTGAGGTTAAATTGGAATGTAAAATTGGAACTTAATTATTAGTCATTACCAGGATGGTAAAATTAGAATAGAAAATTGAAATGCATATATATATATATATATATATATATATATAAATTATATTTATTTAAGTAAAACTGCCCAGCTTTCATTTAAATTTTTTATCTCCCATAAATTTAGAAATTTCAAATATCTATTTTATTCAAAATTTAAGATTTCAAATCAGATTTAGAAAATCATAAACATACTTTGAGATTTCCAAGTAAATCATTAATATTTTCAAATTTTAATAAATTTGTATGTGTAAATGGAAAGAGATTTTTGCATGGTTCAGTATTCTATAAACATTTCATAATTTATTTATAATAATGTTATAATTTTATACTTTTATCCTAAACATTTAAGTTCAAGTGCATTTAGCATGTGTATAAAATTAGTATATATTATTATATATAATAGATAATGTGAATATATGGATACAAGATGCTGCTCAGTTGTGGGAGATAAAAAAAAAGCAATTTTTAAACAGTCCGGCAGATAGGCCGCGCGCGCACACACACATATTAAACAATAAAAATTAACTAATGAATTATATATTTTAATAAAAAATTCATATCACTCAAATTTGAATTGAATAGACTTATTTTTAAAATATAAAAAAAAATTAACGATATATATACATATACCATATCTAGGGATATATATATATACCTCACTAGTTGACTAATGTAGATATTTGAGATTGTTCTTAACAAACATATACACGCGCGCATTGTTATAAGAACTTTTTTCTTTTATTGGTCGATCTGTACACAAACACAAGATCTCTTCACAAGTTAATGCAGAGTGTTCTGAATCGAAGAGCAAGAAAAACAAAAACAAACAAAAGAAAAACTAATTGAGTTATTCTGGATAGATAACTATGCCAGTATAGATACTAATTCTACTTAGAATTGTTATACTCTCTTATATTCGTTTAATCTGGCTTAGTAATACCAAATTATACTCTGCAAACAAACAATCATTTTTCTTATCCATTCTTATACCACCCTTATACCACCATTAATCTCGCTTAACCCGTTACCCAAATGGGGGCTAAGGGTATAGGTTGATATATAAGATAATAAAGAATGTGTATACCCAATCATATGGCATGGTGAGGATTGGGGTGCGGTGTGCGGATAGGAGAGCACTATGTGGTATCGCTTATGAACCATCCGATCGTGCAATCTCGCCATCAGACGGTCCAATTTTTTGGAGACCATAGACGTGAGATTTACATTGGACCGTCCGATCGTGCTCACGATCGGACGGTTCTTATGCGATCGAGGGTGCGCTTGTCCCAACCCAACGAGGGGAGGTCTCTGAGTTGGGCGATCAGGTTGCCCGCATCCACTATGGAAGGCTAGATCTCCGGTTGGTTGGGCTCATCAGGCATGGTGACGAGCGCACAACTTGGGACATCGCAGAGCACACTCAGATCTATACACAATCTGCCCATTGAGTGCATGATTCTGGAATCCAAATAGAAACAAATATTTCCAATTTCAGGGCGAGATCTTCAGTGAGGCATTTCCCGCCAATGAGAATCTCGATTGTCTCTGATACGATCATGGAAAGGACCAGTTTGTGCTTGTGGGCTTTACCTTGAATCCTGTCATTATGCTCCCTCCATATCCACCAGATTGTGGATGTCCAAACAGCCTGCATTATAGTTTTTGGGGCCCCCATAGGGAACTTGATCTTTTGCCATTTGATAAATTATGGGAGACTAGGATGACTGCTCTTTTTTTCACCCATCTTGTGGAGGACATAGGTCCAAAGAAGAGAAGGGTAGGAGCATTTAAGAAACAAATGCACCCTTGTTTCGGACTCCCTGTTATAGAACTTACAAATAGTATCATTCACTATTCCTCTGCAGAATAGAACATCCAATGTAGGAGATTTATTGTGACAGGCAAGCCACACATAACATGAGTGCTTGGGAGATTGGTGGGATTGCCATAGCCAATCTTCCCATTATGTAGGTTCCCACTTTTGATGAATGGCCGCCCATGCTTCCGAAGTTGATTGTACCCCAAGTAGCTTGGTGGCCAGATTAGAGTATCCCTGCCTGAACCACCTACCTCTGCTTGTGAAATATCTTCCCAAACCTGGGCCAATGCAGGAGGCCATCTGCGTGGTTTTAGCCATTGCCTTTTGTTGATAAGAAGACCCACCATTGTTGACTTAGGAGGGCCAAATAAGAGCGAAGTCTCTCCAAGGAGATCAGCAAGCCCTTTTCCTTGAACCCATGGATTGTCCTAAATCTTAATGTACTCGTAAGAGAATACAAGATATCTTACCCGAGGCATGATCCAGTCCCAGGCAGAGAGGATTTCCTTCCAAATTCTCGTAGCAGCACCATTTGGTTGGATTGTCCCGGGCAGAGAATACAAGAACATTCATATATTGGTTATAACTATATATGGTGCACTACATGTATATAAATGGTATGAACGGAATTGGGTGTATGTCCATTATTTGGTGCAAGTTGAGTATACATCCTTCATTGGTCCGTATATACAAAGGTGTTTGGTGGTTCAAGCACCTGAAAACCTTGCCAAACAGAGTGTGAGGAACCAATTAACAGTAATTACTGATGCACTAGATGATGATCAGTGACCTCACACCACATATACAATCTGTACATCGATGTATACAGGAAGCCAAGGACTAGGTGTTGTAAAACTTTTTTAGTTTTTGAATATATAAGCTCAATATGGACCTTGACACCATATTATAAGGAAATTAAACCTTAAAAAAAAGAAAATGTAAAAAAAAATGATAGAGAGAGTCCCTTATGCAGTCCGACAGACAAGCCGCGCGCACGCGCACACACACACATATTAAACAATAAAAATTAACTAAGAATTATATATTTTGATTAAAAAAAAGTGCATATTGCTCAATTTTGAATTGAATAGATTCATTTTTAAAATATATAGAAAATTTAAGGATATATATACATATACCATATCTAGGGATGTATATATATACTTGATCAATGTAGGTATTTGAGGTTGTTCCTAACAATATCTTTGTACAGTCCTTTTTTAGACATACACAATGAAAAATCATATGTATCATCTGTATACGCACACCGAAAACAATTTAACCTCAAATTGTTGCATCACCTAATCGCTGCTATATCACTAAGTTTTTCTAATACACCACACCACTCTCACCAAACAAAACACAAAAACAAACATATACATGCATTGTTATAAGCACTTTTTTCTTTTATTGATCGATCTGTACACAAACACAAGTTCTCTTCATAAGTTAATGCAGAGTGTTCTGAATCGAAGAGCAAGAAAAACAAAAACAAACAAAAAAAAACATTAAAATTTAGATCCAGTCATTAGTTCCACTACAAGAGATAATACAAAAAGGCAGAACAGGTATATAAGTTGTATCCCCAACACAATTTATGTTAAAGCAAAAATAAAAACTACTCACTCCACCCAAAACAGTCCTCCTTATGATGTATGCTTGTAGGAGATGGTTGCACCACACATTAAGGAAGTCATCACTAATGACCAGATCTTAACAAATTTATCATTGGCACCATCAGGTGGAATACCCCTTCTTAGGTTTGTCGTCCTTTGTTAGCTGTAGCACCTTTTTTTTATTTCTTGAATATTCATGAGTCTTCTTATTTGTTTATTTATATAGTGAAAAAATGGATAAGAGTTGAGATGTTTGGGTGAGACAAGGAATGGATGGAACAACAGTTGATGTTGTTGGCGAAGGTGACATTGAGATGGTTGAATGAGATGACATTTGACTACATTTAATTTTTCTAAATAATGTATGTTTTCACTTATATACTTGATGGCATCACCTACATATTATAACATATGATAATTTTGTTTGTAGGTTCTCGATACATGTAGTTCGCATCGTCCACAATCTTCTTGATCGGTCGAGTTAGCATTGTAAAGATTTTGAGATGGTAAGTTTTTTTGTTATCTTCTTTGTCTCTCTATCTTAATGTGGTTTTTCTAGTTATCTTTAATAGGTCTACCTGAACACACAATTCAAGTTGGTTTGTCTTTAAATCTTTAATAGGTTTTTTTAATAAAATATCCTCGGGTAATTAGCACTTTTAACCCGGAAAAATGAATATTCGCAAAAATAGCCCCACCCCTCGAATATTAGCAAAAACTAGCTCCGGTGAAAGATTACACTGGTATATAATCCGTCTCCAGTGTTTAATTTTTTTAAACAAACGAGGCCTGGGGAGAGGAAAAATGCACAGGAGACGCCATGTATATGTGCCGTCCCCTGGAAACGGCATATATACATGCCGTCACCTGGAGACGACTTGTATATATGACGTCTCCAGGCCTTTGCACTGCCAATTTTTTTTTTTGGTTCTCACCTGTATGAAAAATCCTGCTTCAACATATAATAAAATAACTTTGAAGAAATAAAACATATGTTCCATTATAATTAGTTGACTAATGTTTCTGAACACAAATGAAAATGCATAAATATAAACACAAATGAAAATGCATAAATACTCCAAACATGTATGTCGTCCCATAAATACAATCATCCAAATATTCTCATAAATCCTTTCTTTTTAGCTTTTCTCGGAGCAGGAGGTGCTGATGAAGAGGGTACGTCAGTTGCTGTGGATGGCATACTTGATTGTGGCGGAGTGGGAAATTGTTCGCCCAATCCCCGACCAACAGTAGTCGAAGTACACCAAACCCTGCATGGTCCACTAATATATGTCTGGAGTGTCATCTGTGGAGCTTGATCTGAAACTAGGGCTGGTTGTTGTGGTTGCTCATCGATTTCTGCCTCAAGTCGTACATCACTGAAGAACTCATCAATTATGAATTCAGTGTGAGCGAAAGTATAATCTACCACATCCTCAAATCATCAGCATCTGTAGTGGCACTGGAGGTACTCAAATGTTGTCCCCTGTCTCCCATCATCGCCTCCGCATAGTCACGTGCCACAACAATGATACGACCCCACTCATCGCAGTTGGGGTATAACACCAATCCCCTTGCAAGCACTTCACTGATGTTCTGCGTAACTCCCCCCTGTTAACAAAAGGTTCAATATATTAACAGTTGTTATAAATTCATTTACCACTTTCTAAAAATGTAACACACATATAAAATTCTTACCAAGTGAGGTGCGACATAGCCTGGATGGTACCGTGGGGGTGGTGGATGTGTGATGTGTCTGACTGCTCTCTCCCAGTACCACTCCATATATCTCCTCGAACTCCGGGTGGCAGAGAACTGGTGGATGTGATCCAAGCATTGGTCCCAACGCTCGATATCTTGTGAAAAACCATCCAATTAACATCTTGTCTACCTCTCCTATTTACCCGGTCGATGGCCTCCACATCAGATGGAATGTCCTGATGCCATCCAAATTGACGTGCGACTCGATGTGGCACATGCATCTCCACAATATCAAAGTATATGAGTGGCACCCTAGCCGTCCACAACTCCATATGATCTATACATGCAGGTGGTAGTGTCTCATATGTGGAAGCATAAGGCTGCCATATGACCTACCAAAATTTAAATTTGTAATTAGTGTCACAATCAACATGTCTGTATGATGTGTGAAATATAATATTAATTGTATATTCACTTGCGACCCTAGCTGATAATCCAGTTGTGCCCTATAATATATGAGAACATGTGCATTTTCATCAAACCTCTGAGTCACCTTCCACCTGAAATAACAAATCCAAACAAGTCTTATTTTCTATGAATTGACGAAAGAAGATGAAAATAAAAAACATTACCTTGCTCCCAATGGTCGATCGAGCAAAATCTGGATCATGTAAGTCTGGTTGTCCCATGTGTAATCTCTCCCACGACCATAGTTGCGTTAGAAAAAATCATAAGTGAGACTGATAAAAAAGTGAGTAATATAATGAAGAAAAATTAGGGTTTTCATCTTACTTGTAGTAGAGAATAAAAACCATGAGATCCTTCCGACATCTTCTCTCCAAGCACACTACCCCTGTACAACGCTCTATACAAGTGGGCCTTGTGCCATCAGCGAAGATGGTCGATCCAAGCACGAATAAGAGGTATGCACGTGCATACTGCTGGAGGATATCGTCATCCAAATCAACATCTGGTACGATGCTGAAGGTTTCTTTAAGCCAGGAGAGATAAACTCTTCCACCCTTGATCTTATTTGCAGGGGGCCAACACCTAACAGCTCCTCACAAACGCCCGCCCAATCGTCGCAATCAGTGATACCGGTCACGGGCTTCCCATCAATGGAAAGTCCAGTCAAAACAGCAACATCCTGAAGTGTGATAGTCATCTAGCCATGTCGCAGATGAAATGTGTTGGTTTCTGGTCTCCATCTCTTAGTCAGTGCTTGTAGAAGTCGATGATCTGATCCGGTATATCCTATCTGTGTCAAATAGTACAACCCTGACGCCCTCACGTATGGCTCGATGTGTGGATCCATGACCCAGTGACACAATGCCACCATGTGGATCTTGAACTTCGAGGTGTCGGTCTGTATGAGGAGTTTAATTTTTAATTAAATAATAAAATTCATACATGAATAATTGAACAAGCAAAAAACTAACCAATTTTCATACCTTGCCCTGAAATCTATGAGGAGACCTATGAGATCCCTGAAAATACAACAAATCATCAACCATGGGTCCATGCCACTCATGTATGTCCATCACCTGTAATTTGAACACAAATTAGATGTACACTCAACTAATTGAACATTCATCATATCATATCAGAATCATATTAAACATTTTTACCAGCATTTGTATTTCTGGTTGGACATTTATTTTTTCTATGACCTTTCTGGTGACATATTGAACATGTGTATCTTAGGCTAGGATCCCTAGAGTCCATGTGCATATGTCGGCGAGTTGACACGGTGCGCCCCGCTTGTCTCCTAACATTCGGTGGAATGAAGATAGGATCGTTTTCTATAGGAATCGGTCACTGACTTTTATCATTAACAGAGTGAAATCGGGGTTCATAAGTGTGTCTATATGACTCTGAGGAATGCCAATGTGACACATATCTCCCAGGATTGATACGAGCATACCCGCAAGCCGCTATGACATGTGCACATGGATAGTGAAACAATCTCGGAACATGACATTGACAATCTACATGGTCAGAGTACAAGAAGACAGTATACATAACCGTATTCTTGTCTTAGACATTGAATTCTGACCTATCAAGCCTTCTTACTAGCATCGCCCTTGCATCATGTGCAATCCTCTCCCAATGTTGGTGCATAGATGACACATGTTCACCCGACATGCCCTCGGCCGTAGGGCTGGTAAACGAGCCGAGCTTCACCCTGCTCAGGCTCAGCTCGTTTAATTTGAGGCTCGGCTCGGGCTCGGTTACGAGCTTAATTTTCTGTTCAGGCTCGGCTCGTTGGGCTCGTGAAAAGCTCGACAGAAGCTCGGCTCGGCTCGTTTAGGAAAAAAAAATTATGTTCACTTCTTTAATTAACAGAAAAGACCCAAAATTCTGTCATATTGATTTAGGGAAAAAAATACGGTGAAGATATACGGATTTCATTCAAATGTTATGATTTAAAAAAAAAACTATCTCAAAATGAAACAGAATCACCAAAAAAGAAAACTGAATCACCGATCCAACGCTCGATCACCTCTCAATCCGAACAACCAAAACCATAGTTCATACTCCCTCAGTCACCAAAACGCATAAAAAACAACGGTTGATCGACATAGATCTACAACACTAAATGTCTTGCATTGATGAAAGACCAACAAAAACTTATCAAACCCACTCACCGGAGTCCAAGATCTGGTGGGGGCGACGAGAGAAACCGACGAAACCGAGCGGAGGAACGACGGCCGTCGGTTCCGCTCACGGCGATGCAGGAGACCAGGAGAGACGGACGGCTCCGAGAGAGAGAGAGATCATTGAGAGAGGGAGACGGTGTCGCCGTGAGAGGCTTCCGAGAGAGAGAGAGATCGCCGAGAGAGGCTTCCGAGAGAGATCGCCGAGAGAGGGAGATGGTGTCGCCGACAGACACAGAGACGGCTAGGGTTTCATTGAGTGAAAGATGAGAGACAAGAGAGAGAAATTCAAATCAAGGTTGGTTGATAAAAGCTGGGTAGTCGGGTGGGCCTGGGTTAAATGGGCTAAACGTGGGCTAGTGAATGAGGCTCGGCTGAGGCTCGGGCTCGGCACGGGCTCGGCTCGTTTACAAACTGAGCTTTAAAATTTGTTCAAGCTCGGCTCGTTTATCTAATCGAACAAGCCTGAAGAACTTTTACCGAGCCGAGCCCGAGCTGCTCGGCTCGTTTACCAGCCCTACTCGGCCGACTCACGCCTCGTATAAAAATATTCTGACACCCGTATGAATGTCTGTTGTAATATGGCAGTGATTGGCAATCCTCTTACACCTTTCAATACACTGTTCATGCTTTTTGCTCTGTTGGTGGTCATCGTGCCATGACGATGACCATCGTCGTAACAAAGGGCCCATGTTTGTGGAGGGACTTGATCAAACCATGTGCGAGCTTGCGGGGAGGCACTAAAAATCTTTCGCATTTCATCAACAAATTGATTTGGGCATTTCAATGTGGCAGCCCTCCACACCTGGTCACTCAACTCCTTTGATTTAACATTTTTTTTGAAGTTGTCTATCATGTGTCTCATGCAGAAACGATGGTACCATGTCACATTGCTGGCTGCCTCAATATCTTTCATGCCTGCTATGATGCCCAAATGCCAATTAGATATGACACACATTGTTTATACAACCAATAGAAAAGAACAAGTTCCAAAGGAAGAAGGTCCAACTGCTTCTGTTCTCAGATTCAACTATAGCAAAGGCTATCGGAAGCAAACCATTTTCTGCATCGCAAACAGTGGCTATGAGGAGATTTCCTTTATATTTTCCATATAGATGTGTTCCATCGATACAAACCAATGGACGACAATGTTTGAAAGCCTCTAAGGCTGGTCTGAATGCCCAAAAAACACGTTGAAACTGTCGGATTGGTCTACCCATGTTATTCTCTTGTACAACAGGGCATTCGAAGCACACACATGTTCCTGGATTAGACCTCCTCAGTGCATCAACATATAGAGGCAATTCAGCATATGACTCTTCCCAATTTCCAAATATCATCTCCATAGCCTTCCATTTGGCACAGTGTGTCTTTGAATATGAAATTGTATAGTGATGATCAACACGTATCATGTCCATTATCTCAGTAGGATTGATTCTAAAATTATGACGAATCGTTGGCATAATCAGCTGTGAGATATAATCAGAAGTAAATTGTCTGTGATTTGAACTAAGTAGAGGATCCAAGCATGTATGAGGAACTCTCAAAGTTGAAATCTTAAACATTTCTGAATCACCGACCCTCCTCGCATATAATCTCCAATTACATTCATCGTTTATGCACTGAACGACGTATTTTTCTGCATTTGATTTCACCACCTGACACTGTACACATTTCTTTATGCTCCAAGTTCAGACAGCATTAATGAGTGACTTTTTATTCGCGAAAAGCTGAACAACTTGAAGTTCATTACACGAAGAAGATCCGATTTCATAAATGTGTAGATGGACATTTTCTGCTACCGCTTTCTCCATAAGCTCATGTGTAGGATACATTTGAAGAACACTATACTCATGGATGGTAACTGTCTCCACATCATGGTCATCCTCAGTATCAGGTCCTTCAACCCAGTAATCTCCACGATCCTCTTCTCCTTCTTCGGTATCTTCTCCTTCTTTATTATCCCCTCCTTCAGGATCTTCTTCTCCTCCTCCTTCTTGAACTTCTTGATGTGTTTCATTGTTTACTTGAATTTTAACATTTGTATCATTCCAACCCATGTCATGAAATGGGCACCTATAAATACAAACACACTATGCTTACACATATGAATACCCCCACCAAAAATATTCTATAAATACACAATACTTACACATGTGGTATATTGACACTCCCATGGGCATTGGTCGGTGTTGCATCAATCAAATCTTCTTGGGTACACGGAACGAACGATGACCGTGAAGGTTGATATGGATCACGAACAATGGAGGGATATGAACCTTCTACATCATAATTCATCACACCACGATCTCTTTGTATGATTTCTTCCTTCTCTAACCATATTTGAATGACATGCACGTATTTTGGGTACCACATTATCATCGCTTTCACACCCATATCATCTTCGAGAGGGGCACCTAAACTCTTTCCATCGTGAGTGGAATGCACAGCACTCATAGACAATTTGTAACGACTTGGATCGGTCTCCGTCAAATGGTGCATCATTTGGAGTAAATCGACATAAGAGATCCTCTTATTTATGATGGTGGTTTTTCTGGTACCACCTTCATAAATGAAGTATCTTCACGTTGAACAATCCTCCTGTTAAAAGAGTACATCAACGGGATATCGGATTTCTTTACCATCTAAACCATAAACTATTCAACTTAGTAAATATATTTCTAAATTGATAAAAAGAAATTCATCCAACCCCTACATATTAAACACTATAACATTCATGCAACACATACAAAGTATATTTCCTAAATGGCCTTCGAATTTTTTAAAATATTTTCAAAGAGGGCCATCTTATTTTTTCCGAAGGCAATTGAATTTTTTTAAAAGTTTTTATATGACAATCAAATTTTTTAAGATGTAAAAGTTTTTTTTTTCACAAATAGGAAATTTTAAATAAATTAAAAACCAAAAAAATTACATTTAACTTAACAAAACATTATACATTATCCATGCCAATAATAAATAAATTCAACATTCAACATTTAGGGTTTTGATAAAAAAAACCAAAAATTTATCAATAAAATTAAAACAATTGATAAATAAATAAATAAATTCAAGAACATTTAGGGTTTTGATGTTTACCTTTAGATTAAAAGTTCTTTAAGTGAAAATCTAGTTTTTCGGGCTTGGCAGGGAGTGGGTGGATGAAAGAGGGAAAAAGGGGGTGAATATTGGGGGTTCTTGCGGGACGGAGGGTATAAATGCCGCGACCTGGAAACGGCATGTATATATGCTGTTTCCAGGTGACGGCATGTATACATGCCGTTTCCAGGGGACGGCATGTATACATGCCATCTCCTGGGCATTTTTCCCTCCCAGGCCTCGTTTGTTTAAAAAAATTAAACACTGGAGACGGATTATATATAATCCGTCTCCAGTGTAATCTCTCACCGGGGCTAGTTTTTGCTAATATTCGAGGGGTGGGGCTATTTTTGCGAATATTCATTTTTCCGGAGTTAAAAGTGCTAATTACCCAATATCCTCTATGATGAAGAAAAAGGTGCCCTTTTATGCTGCCATGAATATTTTCTTACTTCTAATTGATATTAGTTATTCCCAAACCATGATATGTACTTGGTAATTGCATGTCATTTTAAGTCAACTTTTCATTTGAATAAAATAATTATAGTTTAAGCCACATACTAAACAATAAAATTTCTCTAGGGAAACCTCTGTTTATTTCACACAATCTACCAAGTCTTCTATCATGATACAAGGGAAGTAGAGATTACTTTTTCAGTATATAAAGTTGATGTGTTATCTATGACAGTATCTTTTTCTAGTAAGTAGTATTTGGGGGGATTGCAATGCCCACATCTATCACAATTTTGACTTTTATGTTTTGATACTTGGGCTTCGTTTGAACTTCTTTACCTATATTATCATATATGTGCCAGTTAAATATTTTTGGCTTTATATTTCTCCATACAAAGCATAGGTGTCTAGGCATTGTTTAAGATTGATTTGCAGGTTTAAAATGAAAATCTCATTTGATTGGAAGGCCTTCTAATGGAGGGTGAAAGGGCTGTGATGTGCTTTTTATAGTGTTGTATGAGTGTTCATTTATTTATGCTCAATATTTGGTGAAATTGTTACTCCTGAGAAACTAAAAGATAACCACACTAGATAAACTCGTGAGAATTAAAGGACTTGAGCCAAATTGAGGACAGGGTACATGATAGATGAATCAGTTACTAAATGATTGGTCAATCAACATAAGATGAATAATATATATAATTTTATACCATGTTTCATCGGGCGTTCTTATTAAGTGGACAAAAGGATTTGCAATTGATGACACAGTGAGTTGGGATTTGTCTGTGAATAATTGGTTGTTGTTGTTCTTATATGACATGCTGTTAGTAAATTGGTATTATTAATGGTTAAATGATCTCTATATTGGTCTTTGTTCTCCATCAAATTATTTCGGGCTACCAAGTACATGAAAATATAGCCTTATAAGATGCCAATTTCTTTTATGCTCAAGGTTTTCGGGGTAAATTCTCTCCCTACTAACTGAACCTAGTCATTCCATTCCTCTCTTGATTTAGCAGCTGCTTGAGTAGTCCACCCTTTTAGAGATCTTCTGTCCATCCTATTTATCTTTTTTACTCAGAATTGCAGTTCCTTAATCAGTCAAATCCGATTATTATAAGAAATTTTTTTGTGGGTTGGCCGAAAGATGACTGTCTCAGGGGTCCAGTAGATGAATCAGGTACAAAATTAATGATTGGTCAATCAACATAAGAGGAATAATACAATTTTTATACCATGTACAAGAATATAATTGCCAAGTTAAAATACAACAAGAAAAATGTATGTTGATGGTTATAGAGGACAATTGATGATGTTTGAGGAGTTGGAGGGTTTGAATGTTGTCACATTGGATAAGATGATGTATCTTGTGGCGGGTAAGTCTGGGTTGTTTATGAGTCTATTAATGACGTCTTCGCTAGTCAATGAGTCGTCTGATCTTTATTTTTTGTTGTTCTTTAAATGTTATTATTTTGTCTTCAGTTCTTTTCTTTTTTTCATATTTTGCTGAATTTTGTGTTTTCTTTTTGCTGCAGACAGATGTTAATGAAAGTTCAACATGAAAATTTAGTCCCTTTCATTGTGTATTGCGATGATGGTGTTAAAAGGGCTCTAATCTACGAGTATATGTTTGGAGCAAACCTAAAAATTTATGACTTCAGTTCTATTTTTTTTAGTCCTCTTATGTACTACCATTTGAGTGTGTTTGTTTTTGTTATTGTTATGAATTATGTTTTTTTTATAAAACTGTTGAAGTATTCCATTTGCTTTTTTTATAGTCATTAATTACGTGGATGGAATAGGCACATGTTTATATTACTTTTCATTCATCATTTATCACCACTACTATATTGTTTCATAAAACATGTAATATATGAAAGCTTACTAAAATCTACATAAAACAGCAATAAGCAAATGGAAAGAAGAGAAGAAAAAAAAAAGAACATTTTGTGATGGCTAACTTTTCCGTCGCAAAAGATACAGTTTATATATCATTGTAAAAAAAAAGCTTTTACGACAGTTTATTTGCGACGGTTAAAAGCCGCCGCATATACCCAAAATATCTTTTGCATCGGTGTTTGAAATGACGGAACACAAACCATCGCAGAACCATCGCAAATACGTTTTGCGACGGTTTTGGTGACTTTTTGCGACGGATTTAACCCGTCGCAAATACCCATTTTTCTTGTAGTGTCCATAAAAATATTCCTCCTAAAATAGCTCACAGTAATCTTTTTATTTCAAATTTTATTTTCTTATAACCGAAGTTGAAGGTCTGCGGCTGGTGGCAGCGCCAGATACAATGACTTCGTGAGCAAGTCAATCTGTTCTGCAATAGCTCTCGCCTTCCCCTCCAAAAAAGACAGGTTCAACAACAAAATTTGACCCACATTTTTATTATATCATTCTTTTCCAATCACTCTTTAAAATCACCTCATTAAACACAGTGTCTGAATTTCGCAGAACCAACTTTGATTTATTTTTTGTTTTAGGCCTGCAAAATGGAGGGCTTATGATCTGAATTTGGAAAATAAACAAAAGCCAAGTGAGTGGCCTTTCTTTAACTGCCCTACAAAAGATTTCTCTGCACTCGACAGCTGTTCTGTTCTCTTTCCCCCCATATAATAACTTTCTTTCACTTTAATGTGACCAGCCACATAAAAACAGCAGGTGCTCCAGATTTTTGAAATTTTTTATAAAAAACTTGAGTAAAAGAAATGCTTGGGAAATATTTTAGAAGTCCATGCTGTGGTTTTTAATATGATATATTGATGATTTTCCTTTATTCAGGAAAGAATGCAGAAGAGACGGCTTGTCCATACACACAAACTGGGGTAAATCCATTGGCAGGTTTATGTATATTTTTTTACAATTTTTTTGAAATTTGTTGTAATCTTTTCAAGAAAGAAAAATAGTTTTGTAATCCCAGACATTGATTAAACTTGCCAACACAGACATTGTCTTATATGATTTCTATCATGTTCTACCATGGCCTCAGTTCCACATCTTCAGTTATCATTTATAAGGATGGTAAGGATCAACAAATATTTATTATCCAAGTGTGATGGATCTATAGTGTTTGTGGTTTTTCTTATTTCTTTTCAGGATCTGTTTTATGTTACCGAATTCTTGATAATTTTTTTCATTGGTTGCCATGTGAGATCTGTTGTTGATGTGTTGCTTCAGATTATGTGATCCCCAAAGGATGCTTCATAGTACAATTCCGCTTAACAGTTCCCTTGGATGAGACCTTATACAATGGAGCTGTGAACTTCAATCCTTGGAGACAGATGAACCCTGATAACAAGGTTTGTATTTCCAGTTAAATATAAAGAGTGCTATTCAGAAATATTTTTTTCATAGATAGATAAACTCCGTAGATAGGTATCAATAATGCATTTAATGTTTATTTTTGTACATCAGTCCAGAGCACCAACATACTATCCATTTGCAATTGGCATGTGATGTACACTGTTGGATATGATCCAAATTATATATCAAATATAAATATAAATCATCAATTTCTGAAAATTATTTCTAACACATACAATTCCTTATTACATACAGATATTCTTGTGTATGCATGCATGTGTATATCTAGGCATACTGAAGACCATCCTCACCTACAAGGGAATATGCATGCATACATCCATGTAAACATGCACATGTGACGAAAAAGATCATTGAGGTTATCTTGTCAAGTGGAACTGAACTAGAAGTAGACAAGTAAATTTTTTTTTTCCAAATAATTTATGTCTAGCCTTTTTATATGATATCATTGATAGGCCCTCGTCTCACATTTTATTATGTTTGCCCCTTTCCTGCATCATTTGCAATTTTGCATGACTCTTACTGCTCATGCTGCACCATGATTCTCCACCTCTTTGGAGATGTGTTAGAGCTATTTGAAGATGTTTGTGTTGGTAATTTATAAGTAAAACTGTGTTTTTCCATTTTTCTAGTTTCATCATCATCTGCAATAGGGGCTTAAAGCCTAATGTTTTGGATCTACTATCTGAGTAGTATTTGCTATAAAGTCTTGTCATGTGTCCTTTCTGCAACTAATTTATTGATTGTGTAAAGTTACCAGAATTTGACAACAGGTTTAATCCTTTCAAATTATGAAGAAATCATAATAAAATTATAAGTGGTCACTTGAAAGATTAGGGTAGGGGCTGCTGTTAACTGGGCTTGAATCCTTGCTTTTGTCATCCTTTTTATTTCTCTTTTACTTCATCTCATCTTTCACTTACCTTACTCTTCTAATCTTGTATGACGATGTTGTATTTTTTGTTCAGACAACAGTACAAATTTATGTTGATATTATAATATAACTATTAAATTATCTGTCAACTTGCAGGTACCTCTATCTCTCTTCCTAAAGTTTGTGGCCTCTGTAATATTCCAACAATTGAATATGATTACACATTGGACTTCGATCTTGGCAGCTGCAATTGGTGAATGAAGGTAATTTTAATTTCAGAATTTTCAAATTATGTGTTCAAATTTTTCTTCCTATCAAAGATATTATAATAATTTATAATGTATACAAGTAGTTTTTATTAAAAATTTGGATTGTTTTTATTATTATTGTCATTAATAAACATTTATTTAATTGTAATATAAAAACTTTAAAAAAATATTTCTATGAAAATGTGACCTTCTCCTACAAAGAGGGAAAGATAAAAAAAAAATTATTAAATTTATATACCTTTAGCTACGAAAATACAGGTTTTTGCTACACAGCTAATGCGCTATTTTCTTGTAGGTAACATTCATATATTGGTTATAACTATATATGGTGCATTAAATGTATATAAATGGTATGAACGGAATTGAGTGTATGTCCATTATTTGGTGCAAGTTGAGTATACATCCTTCATTGGTCCATATATACAAAGGTGTTTGGTGGTTCAAGCACCTGAAAGCCTTGCCAAACAGAGTGTGAGGAACCAATTAACAGTAATTACTGATGCACTAGATGATGATCAGTCACCTCACACCACATATACAACCTGTACATCGATGTATACAGGAAGCCAAGGACGATGGTGCTGTAAAACTTTAGTTTTTGAATGTATAAGCCCAATATGGACCTTGACACCATATTATAAGGAAATTAAACCTTTTTAAAAAAGAAAATGTAAAAAAGAAAATGATTAAGAGTCTCATATGCAGCCCGGCAGAGGCCGCGCGCGCGCGCACACACACATATTAAACAATAAAAATTAACTAATGAATTATATATTTTAATAAAAAGTGTATATCGCTCAAATTTGAATTGAATAGACTTATTTTTAAAATATAAAAAAAATAACGATATATATACATATACCATATCTAGGGATATATATATATACCTCACTAGTTGACTAATGTAGATATTTGAGATTGTTCTTAACAAACATATACACGCGCGCATTGTTATAAGAACTTTTTTCTTTTATTGGTCGATCTGTACACAAACACAAGATCTCTTCACAAGTTAATGCAGAGTGTTTCTGAATCGAAGAGCAAGAAAAACAAAAACAAACAAAAGAAAAACATTAAAATTCAGATCCAGTCATTAGTTCCACTAAAATTCCATAAAAATATTCCTCTTAAAATAGCTCACAGTAATCTTTTTATTTCAACTTTTATTTTATTATAACCTAAGTTGAAGGTCTGCGGCTGGTGGTGGTGCCAGTAAATCTGTTCTGCAACAGCTCTCGCCTTCCCCTCCACAAGCGAACCCACTTCATCTAAGTCCGCACTCTGCACACCCTCCCCGTAGAGGCACCGCATCAGCGCCGCCTTCACCTCCACTTCGCGGATCTCCTTTTCGACATTCTTGAGCAGCTCTTTCAACCTTTCATTGCCCTTCGACAGGAACCTCTCTTGATCGAGGGTGCGCTTGTCCTGACCCAACGAGGGGAGGTCTCTGAGTCGAGCGATCAGGTTGTCCGCGTCCACTATGGAAGGCCAGATCTCCGGTTGGTTGGGCTCATCAGGCGTGGTGACGAGCGCGCAACTTGGGACATCGCAGAGCACGCTCAGCTCCTCCACCTTCTTGAGGAGGTTCCTCTTGCGCCTCTCAAAGGTGCGGCGACGACTCACATCGGAGGTTATGAAAGCAATCTTCGTCTTATTGCGCGCCATGAAAGAAAACCCAATTGAAAATAGGAGGACTTGCTTGTTGAGGCTCTTCTATTTGTTGGTTGTGTCGCTTGTGTTCATAATATATATATAGGGGACTTCATTGAAGGTGAGCTAATTGCATAATGTATGTATTCCATTGAATTGATTTTGGGATATTTTCGTTGCTTTTTTTGGGTGGTTAGGATCTTTGATTTATTTGACCAAGATTTTTTGGAATCCCTTAAATATTTGTCCTGGTAAATTAATAGATGGTTGGTTTAAAATAGTTGGTAATAATTAACATATTATTATAAGTCATTGATCAATCGTGGATGATCAATTGGAGTATTAAATTGAAACACCTTCCCTTTAATTTAGAATCTGATTATATGAATACAACAAGTCACTAATTAATTGTGTGATGTAAAATTATATTCTAAAATTGAAACTTATTTAATAGATTGTGTGACACGTGGATGTGAGTCAATTGTCAATTGTGAGAGGTTAAATTGGAATGCAAAATTGGAACTCATTACCAATTATAGGATGGTAAAATTAGAATATAAAATTGAAGTGCTTATGTATGTTAAGTGAAACTGACCCAATTTTTATTTCTGTTTTTTTCCTCCATAAATTTAGTAACGAAAATATGACAAAAACTCTTAAAAGTTAAAATATTTAATCAACCACTTTTAAAAATTACAAAAAGCAAGATCTAATTTTACAATTTTAGAAACTTAAAAGACTAATTTATCCTTATATAATTAGATAATTAACTTGTCTCTAACCCTATTTGAATATTTTTAAAGGTTTTGTTATTATATATCATATCGTACGTTTCTTATATCTTATTTTATGTTGTTTATCTTTATTTCGGTATATATAGTAATTTGCACTATTCTCCAATGCAGTCGGTGATATTATAAAATTATGAATTCTTATTCATATACGTCATTGGTAGATATCCACTTTTGAAAGAACAATTAACATTTAGAGAGTTCATAAAAAAAAATTCAAATCATATTGATGCATATCTCACAAAATTCATCTAATGACAAATAATTTAGAGTAAAAAAAATTGACTTCAAAATATGTGAAACAAGGACCAGCCCGCGGGCCTGCTTAGCCAGTGAACGGGCCTAACGGGCCAGGCCTGGGTTTCGGGCCTACTTGGGGCCTGCGGACCCAAACTTTAAACATCTTATTTCTTTTGATTTTTTAATTTTAAGTTGTTTATTTGTATATATATATTAAAATAATACAAAATTAAAAGTATAATATTGAAAAAAAGATATTTATATCTATTGAATTTTCAAAAATAAAAATATTAAATGAATTAATTCCTTCAAAAACTAAATAATTACATGTACCTAACTATGTTGGCACCTACATAAATGTCAATAATTTGCATAAGGGTGTTGTTACACCCAGATCCATTTTCAGCTCAAATTCCAGTCCTATATGCGTTGATAAAAAATTAACGACGCATATGCTTATGTTAATAAGGCATATACTTATAAATAATTTTTTTATATTTTTGTAAATGCAACCATGCAATTAATTGGAGTATATACTTTATTTTTTATAAAAGCGTGTACCTCATTAGATGAGGTATACTATTTTTAAAAAGTACAAAACATATGTAGACTGGAATTAAGGCTGAAAATGAAGCTAGACGTAACATTGTCCTTTACATAATTCAACCACAATTCAAATAAAAATTACATAAAGTTACATGTGACTCATTTATTGGATTGCCCCCTACAGGCCTACGGGCCCAGTTCGAGCGGGCATATGGGCTGAACCCGGGCCCCATAATCTGGCCCGATCCTGGCCCACCTTGAAAACGGGCTGGGCCAGGCGTTGGCTCTATGGGCCAGGCTTTCGGGCCTGGGGTTTTTTGAGGACCATACAAGGAAATAGAAATGTGAATATATATATATATATATATATATACTCGTGATATGGTGCGGTCGGTGCAGTCGTGTGGGTCCGACGTGCGTCGTCCGATCGCGGGTCTATCGCATCAGACGGTCGGGGGCGATTCACATCGACCGTTGGATGCGATGAACCCGCGATCGGACGACGCACGTCGGATCCGCACGACCGCATCAACCGCACGCTATCACTCGACTATATATATATATACCCGAGTGATAGGTGCGGCGGGCCGCACGGTGCGGATCCAACGTGCGTCGTCCGATCGCGGGTCTATCGCATCCAACGGTCGACGTGAATCGCACCAGACCGTCCGATGCGATGGACCCGTGATCAACGGCCCGTGATCGCTGCCGCACCTGCCGTTCGCTGCACGTAATCACGTCCCTATATATATATATATATATATATATATATATATATATATATATATATATATATATATATATATATATAGGGACGTGATTACGTGCAGCGAACGGCAGGTGCGGCAGCGATCACGGGCCGTTGATCACGGGTCCATCGCATCGGACGGTCGGGTGCGATTCACGTCGACCGTTGGATGCGATGTACCCGCGATCGAACGGCCCACGTCGCGGCCGCACCTGCCGTTCGCCGCACCTAATCATTTTCATATATATATATATATATATATATATATATAATATATATATATATATATATATATATATGAAGGTTATTACGTGTGGCGAACGGCGGGTGCGGCAGCGATCACGGGCCGTCGATCACGAATCCATCGCATCGGACGGTCGGGTGCGATTCACGTCGACCGTTAATGCGATGGACCCGCGATTGAACGGCCCACGTCGTGACCGCACCCGCCGTTCGCCACACGTAATAATTTTCATACATATATATATATATGGTACAATCCGTGCGGACCTTGCGAAAAAAGACATATGCATCAATAAAAAAAAATTGAAATTCAATCATTTAGTATATAAGGTATAATAGGAAGTTGGATATATAGCTACAAATCATTGAACAAAATTGAGTGAGAAAAATTGAAATGTGGAACTATTAAATATATAATAAGGTCATAAGGTGAATATACATAGATAGGTTCATAGGCGAAGATAGACATCTATCAATGACGGAGCTGCACTTCGCCATTTACAAAGAAGAAAGCAAATTAGATTGCAGAAAACAGGAGAATAGCGCGCTGGTTTGAGAGAAAACAAGGGAAAAACAGGGATGTCAGAATTCTCTCTTTCGAATCTATGAGTGACTCTCAATAGTTCTCAGCTACTCCCAAAGATTTGAGGAGTCAAAAGTGAATTTACCCGTCGGCGATTGATGGGCTGCAAGGAGATTAGTCTTTCTTTGAATATGTGGTGAGATGGTGAACTCCGCATAACGTTACCATGGATCCAAACAACAAAATGACGTTTGCGTTTGAAAACAAAAAACAACGCTTTTGAACAAAAAAATAATATTTATGTAACGTGGAGTTTTTTGCCGCACTCCCAAACTCACCCTAAACCATTCACGCGTATTAGATTTTGGATTGATTGATCATAATGCAGTCACTTTTACAACTGGCCGGGTTCAATAGGTCATAGTGAATACGAAAATTTTTCATCTGTTCTTCCACATCCAGTGAAAAATAAAAATTAGCATACAAATAACAGGACGTGTCCTATTAGTTTTGTGTTCTATTAGTTTTGGGTGGAGCGTTAGATATGTCAATTGTCATTTTCTTATTCGTTGTGATCAAATTTTTTTGTAAGTAAATTTTCACACAAATAAAAATTGCTTGTATTGTAAAATCACCAACTTAAGATATCCAATAAACAACCAAATATATCATCTCAAATAACACAAACACTGGAATGACTAGAAACTGAAAATACGAATAACATAAACTATTCAACATACCTCAAATGAAAGTCTAGTACACATCACTCAACAATGACAATACAGTAGAAAATCACACAACTCATAACAAATATGCATGAGACCCCACAGACCTCACAATCTGAAGCATATATGCAGCACATTTTTGTTTTAAGACTAGACAAAATCTGAAGTTCAGTAAGACAAATCTATCAAGGGTTGTGTGGGATGATTGGGATCTCCGGAAGGTGGGGTACCTCGACATTCGGGAACGTTGGCAATGGTGGAAGTTCAACCTTCGGAAAGGTTGGGATCTCTGGTTTAGGCAATAGGGGGACCTCCGGCTTAGGCAACTCGTGGATCTCTGGCTTAGGGAATATTGGGACCTCCGGCTTAGGCAACTCGTGGACCTCTGGCTTGGGCAATATTGGGACCTCTGGCTTAGGCAACTCGTGGACCTCTGGCTTGGGCAATATTGGGACCTCCGGCTTAGGCAACTCGTGGATCTCTGGCTTAGGGAATATTGGGACCTCCGGCTTAGGCAACTCGTGGACCTCTGGCTTGGGCAATATTGGGATCTCTGGCTTAGGCAACTCGTGGACCTCTGGCTTGGGCAATATTGGGACCTCCGGCTTAGGCAACTCGTGGATCTCTGACTTAGGCAATTCGGGGACCTCATGCTTAGGTAATGTTGGGTGCTCTGGCTTAGGCAACTCGTGGACTTCTGGCTTAGGCAATATTGGGATTTCCGGCTTAGGCGACTCATGGATCTCTGGCTTATGCAACTCGGGGACCTTAGGCTCAGGCAATGTTGGGTGCTCTGGCTTAGGCAACTCGGGGATCTCCAGTTTAGGGAATGTTGGGACCTCCGGCTTAGGCAACTCATGGACTTCTGGCTTAGGCAACTCGTGGACCTCCGGTTTAGGGAATGTTGGGTGCTCTGGCTTAGGCAACTCGTGGACCTCCGGTTTAGGGAATGTTGGGTGCTCTGGCTTAGGCAACTCATGGACCTCCGGTTTAGGGAATGTTGGGACCTCTGGCTTAGGCAACTCGTGGACCTCCGGTTTAGGGAATGTTGGGATCTCCGGTTTAGGCAACTCAGGGATCTCTAGCTTATGCAGCTCTGGAACCTCTGGTTTAGGGAATGCTGGTATGTAGGGTGGGGATTCGTGCTCGGGAGCATCCAAAAGATGCCGAGCTGCGTGGCTCATGATGCCATTGTTTAGGAAGAGGAGAACCAAGAGGACTCCGGAGCATGAGAAGAAGAAAGTTTTGGAAGCCATTGCCAATCAATTGAATTGGATGGTTTCATTGGGTGAAAGCTATGGTTGGGTTTTTATAGTAAATTCTTTGAGATTGACATATTGTGATTTGTTAATTGGTTGGGATTTTCAATGTGTTTGTGGGGATTGTTGTGATTGGCATTGTTAGTTCACCATCTCTGACCATCCTCCTTTTTCATGTGTCAAAGGGATATTGTTAATTTGGTTTTGAATTTTGGGACATTAAGAGAGGTGGTTGTTCATCCAATCAGCTTTAAATATTTTGGAACAAGTAGTCATGCAACACTAAAATAATCAAATTGATCGTGCTAGAAGACCC